>KI576268.1:56060-160807 GCA_000500245.1 Cronartium ribicola 11-2
CGTGCGACATCGAGCGCCTGCGGCGAGATGTCGCACGCGATCATGCGCCACGCTGGGCGGGCGCAGGCAAGAGCCACCGGAATAGCGCCGCTTCCGGTGCCGATGTCCGCAAGGCGCACCGATGCGCCTTGGCCAAATAGACGAGCCTCCTCGCGGAGGACACCCTCCACGAGGAGCTCGGTTTCCGGGCGCGGGATGAGCACCGCGCCTGACACCACTTCCAGCTGTAGGCCGTAGAACTCCTGCTCGCCGGTGATATACTGCACCGGCTCACCTTCGGCCTTGCGCGCCACATACTCACGCCATTTCGGTGCGAGCTCGCTTGGCAGCTGCTCCTCCCAATGCAGGAGCAGCCGGGATCTGCTCCAGCCCAGCACATGCTGGAGCAGCAGCTCAGCGCAGGATGCGCCGTCCGCTATCCCTCGCTCATTGAAAAAAGAAGAAGCCTCAACAAAGGCTTCCCGAATCGTTCCTGTCCCGCGCTCAAGCACAGACATTCATCTCCAAACGTATCATTTAAATTTAAGCTTCCGCTTTCTCCATCAAATCAGCGTGCGCGGCAATTGTCAGCGCCGACACGATTTCTTCCATATCGCCATTGAGCACAGTATCCAGCTTGTGAAGCGTGAGTCCAATACGATGATCCGTCACACGGCTTTGCGGGAAATTGTATGTGCGAATCCGTTCACTGCGATCGCCTGTTCCAACCTTGCTTTTACGTTCCACGGATTGCTTGTCAATCTCTTCCTGCTGGAATTTATCAAAAATCCGTGCTCTAAGCACCTGCAGCGCCTTCTCTTTGTTGCTGTTTTGCGATTTACCGTCCTGACATGTCGCAATGATCCCTGTTGGAACGTGCGTTACACGCACCGCGGATTTAGTCGTATTAACGGATTGTCCACCCGCACCGCTGGAACAGAACGTATCCACGCGAATGTCGCTGTCTTTAATCTCGATGTCAAAATCCTCAATCTCCGGCATAATAACCACCGTGGAAGTAGAGGTATGAATACGTCCGCCCGACTCCGTAACCGGAATACGCTGCACACGATGCGCGCCGCTCTCAAATTTCATTTTGCTATATGCGCCCTTGCCTGAGATCATGAATATAATTTCTTTAAAGCCGCCCAAATCGTTCAAGTTGGCATCAAGCACTTCCGTCTTCCAGCCCTGCACGTCTGCATAACGCGTATACATACGGTACAAGTCACCGGCAAATAAAGCCGCCTCATCGCCGCCTGCCGCACCGCGGATCTCAACAATGACATTTTTATCATCGTTCGGATCCTTCGGAAGGAGCAGCACATTGATTCGCTCTTCAAGTTCATTTTTACGCGCTGTCAGCTCATCAATCTCCATTTTGACCAATTCGCGCATTTCGTCATCCAGTTTCTCGTTCTGCATCAATTTCGCTGCATCGAGTCCCTCGATCACTTGTTTATATTCGGTATAAGCTTCAAATGACTCCGAAAGATCAGATTGCTCTTTGGAATACTCTCTGAGCTTCTTCGTATCGCTTGTGACATCCGGATCGCACAGCAGCTCGCTCAATTTCTCGTAACGATCCGCTAGTGACTGTAATCGATCTAACAATGCTATCCCCTCCTTGCTTTTTTACATCAACCATAATCAAATATTAGTCCTAAACATTAAAGCGGAAGTGCATAACGTCGCCGTCCTGAACGACATATTCCTTGCCTTCTAAACGCAGTTGGCCTCTCTCTTTGGCGACAGCCGAACTGCCTGCCGCATTCAGATCGTTAAAGGATACCACCTCAGCTCGGATGAAGCCCCGTTCGAAATCTGTATGAATAACGCCTGCCGCTTGCGGCGCTTTAGTTCCTTTACGAATCGTCCAAGCGCGTACTTCCTGTACGCCGGCTGTAAAGTACGTGTACAGTCCAAGAAGCTTGTATGCTGCTTTAATCAGTCTATTCAAGCCTGACTCTTGAAGTCCCAATTCCTCCAGGAACAGGGCTTTCTCATCCTCATCCAGCTCTGCGATCTCCGATTCCACCTTCGCAGAGATCGGGACCACTTCCGCACCTTCGAGCGCTGCGTATTCGCGTACTTTTTGCACATACGGATTCTCGTCAGCTTTGGCTACCTCGTCTTCACTTACGTTAGCCGCATAGAGAATCGGCTTCATTGTCAGTAAATGCAGATCGCGGACGATTAACTTCTCATCGTCGCTTAATTCAACGCTGCGAGCTGGTTTATCAGCATACAGCGCCTCTTTGATACGCTCCAAACACTCCACTTCAGCAGCATATTTCTTGTCGCCGCCTTTAATGTTTTTACGGGAACGCTCGATCTTTTTCTCAACAGAATCCAGATCAGAAAGAATAAGCTCCAAATTGATGGTTTCAATATCGTCAATCGGATCTACGCCGCCTGAGACATGCGTAATGTTGTCATCAACAAAACAACGCACAACGTGAACGATAGCATCCACCTCGCGGATATGCGCCAGAAATTTATTCCCCAGGCCTTCGCCTTTACTTGCGCCTTTCACAAGACCGGCAATATCTACGAATTCAAAAGCGGTTGGAACCACTTTGTTCGGTGTAACGATCTCCACTAATCGGTGCATCCGCTCGTCTGGCACTTCCACGACGCCCACGTTCGGATCGATCGTACAAAACGGATAGTTGGCAGATTCTGCGCCCGCTTGCGTTATTGCATTAAATAAGGTCGATTTGCCTACGTTCGGCAATCCGACGATTCCAGCTTTTAAAGCCATTGTATAGGACAGCTCCTTAACCCATGTTGGGGAAGATACAAAGATACAAAAATACCACTCTATATTATATAACAGGGATCATCAAGAAACAATTGTTGGCCGATAATTCCATATATACACAAAAAAAGCCTGCCTGTGACGGCAGACTTGTCAAACCATTGAATTACTCGTCTTTTAAAGCTTCCTCGAGCTTTTCTTTTCTTCTTTTTTCCATATGGGATTCAATCTGCATTCTTAAAAGGTAAGCGCGAAGCGCGCTTGTATGTTCTTGGGTTAAATCAACAAATCGAGCGCCATAGTAGTGGCCAAACTCCGTAGTTTCTTTATGAATGACTTCCACGATGGTGGAAAAACTAAATCCGAGTTCTAATTCAATTCCTATATATGACAACTTGTTAATATTAAACTCAGCATAAAGATGGAATCCGACCCCTCCCATGCTGATATTCGTTACCGTAAATTGAATAGGGTCAGGCAAAGTGTTGTCTGTCAAGGAAGTCACATCAAAGACAGAATGAATGATTCCTTCTTCCTTCGTCTCAATACGCGGGGTCGATCTCTTTTCCACAAATTTATGCTGCATATTGGGTGGATTAAGAATCATAAGCGAGCCATGCTCCAACGCAACAAGTATAGATTCAAATACATAGACGCCGCCTGGCGAATAGATGATGACTTTAACCTTATCCCCAAGGACAAAGGCTTTGTAATCACTCAGTTCAACCTCTATGAGATCTCCCTCTGCATATGACAATTTCCCTGTAGATACGTAATTGGACTTCTCCACTACGGTAAGACTTCCAAGCAATATTCGAGCTGCTGCACCCTGTGAACTTGATTTGTTCACGTAGGAAGCATGCTGCGGCTCTTGTGCTCTTGCTGCTTGGGAATTAGACATCATTTCATCCGACCTTTCTTTTATTGGAAATAAAAAAAGCCATTCTCATCTCATGAGAATAGCCCTAACTACCAAAATCAAAATTATAGATCATGGTAACCAGGCTATCCTAGTTCTCTTGTGAGAACCTTAGACCCTTAGCTTTGCGTCCCCGCTTTTCAACGGGTTTGCCTTTTTCAAGATTACTATTGTGCTATGTAATTAGTATAAAAGTCCTGCTTGTTCTTATAGTATACTAGGTTTTTCCATACTGTCAATAAATAATCTAATCTATTAACTAGGACCTCTCACCTACTTAGCTTGAATCTCAGTTGTAGGTTATCTACAATGAAATAGAAACTATCCACATGGAGAAATAGTTATCCACATGTTTGTCCACAGCTTGTTAACAACAACGAATATTTGTTCTGATCCCATAGAACTGAATGCTAATTTAAAGAGGTGCAATTGTGACGGAAGAACATTTAGGTTGGATGAAAGAAGCGATGGCTGAAGCCCACAAAGCCGAACAAATCGGAGAAGTGCCGATCGGCGCTGTTATTGTGAGAAACGGCGAAATCATTGCAAGGGGCCATAACCTGAGAGAAACAACGCACGATCCAACTGCGCATGCAGAAATGATTGCGATAAGGGAAGCCAGCGGAAGGCTTCAAGCTTGGAGACTGCTTGATTGTAGGCTGTATGTTACGCTGGAGCCTTGTCCTATGTGTGCCGGTGCGATTGTACAGTCCCGTATTCCGCTTGTTGTCTTTGGTACGTCCGACCCGAAGGCAGGCTGCGCCGGAACGTTAATGAATCTGCTGCAGGAAGATCGCTTCAACCACAGAGTCGAGCTGATCAGCGGGATCCTTCAGGAGCAGTGCGCTGCACAGTTAACCAGCTTCTTTCGAAAACTGCGCGGGCAGTTGTAAGAGGTTAGCTATAAACCGAGATTTTTAATGCTTTCTCTCAAAAGCAGAAAACATAAAAGGAACCTCATGCACTGAAAAGTGTAGAGGTTCCTTTTTTATTCTCTATCTGACTATTTACATATTGTGGCGGCCCCGAGATGAATTGAACATCCGACACCACGTTTAGGAAACGTGTGCTCTATCCGCTGAGCTACGGGGCCGCAGCATTGTTCATTATAGCACAAAAGTTCAGCGGTGTTAAAACCTCGTTGTTATTTGCAAATTTATACAAAAACTCGCATGATATTTCGCAATTATTTGTAGATTCCCTCGGTTTTACTTTTCTGTATTAGGTCATTCGCACATTCACGTCAGCACATGTCCATCCATACAATAACACAATTCCCTTGCCGCGTTGACCGAGAATCGGAAAGGATGGCATGTGCATGTACGCCTTTGTAATTTTCCCTCATGGCCCTTGGAGCACGTTTCCTTTTAAAGATATTGCAGCAAGATGCGGTGAACACAGCCAAGTCTATTATGTAGCTGCAGAATCAGCCAATTCCTCTGAATATCCTGCCTTTCTAACCCCCATTCACTTGAACCGTATATCCGAACTTGCCAAAAAGAGCTGGATCGCTTTGGTCACGCACCCCTTCTGGGTTCATATGATCAGTAGATATACGCCGTACTGTACAATTGCGCTGCTGCCTGATGCATCACCTCATCAGGGCGAACATTTATGGCGAAAATGTTGGGATTTCTTGGCGGCCGAAGCAGATCTGTTGGGCCTTCAGTCGGAAACTGCCTACTTGGAGCAATGCTTTCGGAGGGAGCGTGTCATTTTGCTTCGAGGGGAAGAAGATACAATGATTTGGGATCGTGCTGTTCAAGCTCTGCCGCACCATCCAGAGCAGATTGACGCTCTTGTCCACCTACAGTGGGATCGCCGTAAAAACATTTTTTTATATATCCACGAGCAGATTGGTTCATATGAAATGATGGATATAATGCTTGCCGTCTATTTATATTTATTGCATAAGAATGAGGCCGCTACTTTTGCCATACAGGCCTATGAGCAAGCCGTTAAGGGCAGCAAGCTGGAGAGACAGCGTACCCACTTACGATTTCTATCCGCTGTTCTAACTCAACATGGCGACTTGGATGCAGCGATAAGTACTTATGCCATTACAGCGCTGAACAAGGAAGAGAAACAGCATGCGGCGCAGCTGCAAGCATGGCACGAACAGGATGAAGATGAACTTGTCCGCGCGCTGTTATTTCAGCTGAATAATGACCATCGGTCTGCGCTCCAGATTTTATCCCGCCATTCGTCGGAAGAGGCGCGACGGTTGATGCTGCATTCGTTGCTAATGACTTCGCAATTAGATAAAGCGCTGTCTTTGCTGCATGCAGAGGAGCTGCAA
The DNA here is from genome assembly GCA_000500245.1 of Cronartium ribicola 11-2. Taxonomy (NCBI): domain Eukaryota; kingdom Fungi; phylum Basidiomycota; class Pucciniomycetes; order Pucciniales; family Coleosporiaceae; genus Cronartium; species Cronartium ribicola. The sequence goes on from KI576268.1 coordinate 62,019, forward strand.
ACAAGCAGCGATCTCCGCGACTACATGCTGCTGGAAGGCTCCGTTCACGAACTGCACAGTCGATATCAAACCATTCACCCATTATTACAGGCATTGGATTTCAACGATAACTCTTTAACATATGCGGCTGAGCAGTTGAAATTAGATGAACAGTGTCTTCAACTGCTCGAGGATTAGAATCAAATCTTTGCTCTTCTAACTGTCTTGTTTTAAAGCAGCATTAAGCGGCTGTCTTTGCTGACGCGGTTGGTGAAGCAGAACTCTGCTGAGAAGGCGGCATCCGTTCTGATGGTATTCAACAGCACCGCAAATGCTAAAGTACTCCCAGCGCCAACGCCCCATTTTACCCATTTCCTGCGCTTCATAGCTTGACCTCCATACCTATATAACTTGATACAATTAATATAGGCACCGATCCTTAAAGCAAACTGAAAATAATATGAAGGAGAGCTAAAGCTTTAAAAAAGTTAGTGCCTTTTAATTACGAGGACGCGTTCGGTTCGTTGGCTCTGCGATATGCGGATCATCCGGCCAATAGTGCTTGGGATAGCGCCCTTTTAAGTCTTTTTTCACCTCAAAATAGGCGTTTTTCCAAAAGCTGGCCAAGTCCCGCGTGACCTGTACAGGCCGATGCGCCGGCGACAGCAGGTGCAGTGTTAGGGCAACCTTGCCATGAGCGATACGGGGCGTTTCTTTCAAGCCGAACATTTCCTGCAGCCTTACAGCCAGCACAGGCGTATCCGTTTGACTATAATCGATAGCGATTCGCGAACCGCTGGGAACGGTCAAATGAGCAGGTGCGCAAGTCTCTAATTCGCGGCGTTGTTCCCAAGGCAGCATGCCCTCCAGCACGTCAGCCAGCTTCAAGCGCTGGAGCTCTTCGCGGCTTTTCATGCCAAATACATGCGGTCCCAGCCAATTCTGAAGCCCCTGCTGCAGCGCTTCTTCGCTAACATCCGGCCACCCTGATTCATGACGATGCATGAACAAGAGCCGCTGTTGAAGCTGGCGTGCGCTTTTTGTCCAAGGTAAAATATCTAAGCCTTCGGCTGCGACTCCGCTGAGCAGAGCCTGAAGGACATCTTCTTGGTTCGGATTCAAAAGCGGCAGCTCCTTCAGGATCAGCGCACCGAAACGTTTCCGTGTACGCGCTCGAACCGCATGAGCTGTCATTTCCCATTGAATGAACGTTTCTTCATCTATTTGTTCAGCAAAGTGCTGCTCCAAATCGTCCAAGCTTACAGGTGCAGCTAAATAAATTCGGCTTTCCGGTCCTAGATCGTCCAAATCGGCGGCAACCAAAAAAGCTGCATGCATCAGCGGCTGCGGAGCTGTAAGCGCAGCGCCTCGTCCATTGTGAAGCAAATAGCGTACGCCTGTGCGCTGCTGAGCTATCCGATCCGGATAAGCAAAAGCCAGCAGCAATCCGCAGGCATCAACATCATTCGAAAATTTCTCTTTGTCCAAACTCGCTGCGCCAATAGCGCGCTTCCACTGATTCGCTTCGGCAATCAATCGTTTGCAGAGCGTTCTGTCCACCTCATAGCTGCCTTCGGTTATTACACCGCTCTCTACACGGTCAATAGCGCGAAGCGCCTCCACACGCAAACGCATATCCGCTTGGGGCGCGCCTTCGCCTGGATTTCCGCTGCGCATAATGTCCCGTTCGCCAAGCAGCGCTGCAAGCTCACATGCCAAACCGCCCAAACCAAGCGGCAGTGCCCGAAGCATCATATGCGCCAGCCGCGGATGCACTCCGAGCTCCGCCATGCGCTTGCCGCGGGGCGTAATCGCGCCGCCCGCATCCAGCGCGCCAAGCTCGCGCAGCAGACCCCGCGCTTGCTGAACCGCAGCCGCCGGAGGCGCATCCAGCCACTGAAGCTCGGCCGGATCTGTAACACCCCACGCCGCAAGCTCCAGTGTGAGCGGAACTAGGTCCGCATCGAGCATCTCCGGCGTACCTTTCTTTGCCAACTGCCTATGCGCCTCTGCCGTCCACAACCGATAACACACGCCAGGCGCTTCGCGTCCCGACCGGCCTCTGCGCTGGTCTGCCGATGCCGCAGACACTGACACTGTCTCCAGCCGCGTCATGCCGGTGCGCGGCGAAAAGCGCGGCACGCGCATTAGTCCGCTGTCGATGACAATCCGCACGCCTTCAACGGTGAGACTTGTCTCCGCAATCGACGAAGCGAGCACAATCTTGCGAGTACCCGCAGGAGCTGGAGCCAGTGCTCTCTCTTGCTCTCCTTGCGGCAGCGTGCCATAAAGCGGCGCAATCTGCACATGCTTGCCTAAATTAAGTGCCGCAAGACGCTCCTCTGTACGCCGAATCTCCCCTGCTCCGGGCATAAAGACCAACATATCGCCTTCATGCTCAAGCAGCGCAGCTTGCACAGCGCGTACAACAGCAGCCTCCACCTTGCCCTTTACTGGTGAATTCGCATAGATCGTCTCAACAGGATATGCTCTTCCCTCGCTAGTCACAATCGGTGCGCCGCCAAGCAAATCAGCCACCGGCTCCGCATCCAGCGTAGCGGACATGACGAGCAGCCTTAAATCTTCACGCAGCAAGCTCTGTGATTGCAAGCATAGCGCTAAGCCTAAATCGGAATGCAAATTCCGTTCATGAAATTCATCAAAAATGACAACGCCCACGCCATCCAGTGCAGGGTCTTCCTGCAGGAGACGCGTCAACACGCCTTCCGTGATCACCTCAATACGGGTTTTGGGCCCTATGCGCGTATCCATCCGCACCCGGTAGCCTACCGTTTGGCCGACCTGTTCGCCCAGCTTGTCCGCCATATATCGAGCAGCGGCTCNCCGCCGCGGTTCCAGCATCAGCACACGCCGACCTCCCAGCCAGGGCTCATCCAACAATGCCAGCGGCACCCTCGTCGTTTTTCCTGCGCCTGGTTGTGCCACCAGAACTGCGTTCATTCCGGACCGAAGCTTATCCTTTAGCGCTGGCAATACAGCCTCGATCGGTAATTGATTTATCATCCCATTCACTCCATCCGCTCGTTTCTATTAAAGCGAATATATCTTATGCAGCGGTTCCGGACAAGCTTAGAAGGAGTTTTTATCGAATTGTCGAAATGTAGTTACGAGTTTGGGATACCATAACAGATGTTAGGGGATTTATAGATGAAGAAACATCCATTGGACCTGTTGACGCAGGCACATACCGAACAGCAGCTGTCGGATTTGCAGAACGCCGTGGACAAGGAAGGATTTTCCGGATTTTATCGCCTGTTAGAGGGGTTTACTGAAAGATTGAAGACAAGCTCCGATAAAGACATGTTGGAAATCCAAAACTTAATTGCAAAGGCTAAGAAGCTTTTTCCCGATCCGGTTAAATTCAGCCCATCTTGGGAGCAAATATGGCATGAGCTTGAGGATATTGCAGATACAAAAATCAGAATATTCAACACCATTACCCCCGATCAGCGGGAAGGTGAATGGCAGGTCGTGATGGATAATCCGAACATGACCCAAGACGTAGTCTGCTATCCAGCTCTCAGCTTTATGGAGGGCGCTTATCTGTATGCTTATTTCCACCCCCGCATGGTTGCCAGCGAATACTTGAGGCTGCAGAAAATTCAAACGCTGATCATGGAATTCGGTTCTTAACCGGTTTTTAAACCGTTCCTAGTCAGCATTTATTCACACCAGGAGGATTCCACATCATGATGAAAATAACAGGTAAATGGCTTGCGGTCAGTATGGCCGGTTACTGCTTCCTGACAGCTTATACATCGATTGCTGCAGCAAACGATACGCTTCGCATGCTAACACCCATTCACGGGATACCAAGCGCAGCCAAAGTAACAACAAAATTAATCAAGGAAGAAACATCACTATACAAGGCAAACATGAGCATCCCTGTTATTGAGGGCTTGAAAGACGCCTCATTCCAAAAAGAACTGAACGATAGGATCGCCGGCATGGCTATGAAAGACCTCAATGCGGTTAAACAACTGGCCGTGCTTGATGATGCCGAGCTTAAAAAAGCTGGTCTCGAGAGTCACGGCTTTCCGTATGAAATCGTTGTACAGTATGAGCTCACCTCGCCCGGCAGCGAAAGGGAATATGACCGGTTCTCCATCAAATTATCTACCTACACCTTTACCGGCGGTGCTCACGGAAGTACGCGCACTGACACCTACAATGCTTTGAACTATATAAATGCCATGCCTGTAAGTTTGGAAGATCTGTTCGGTCCCAATTACAAGGAGATCATTAATGCTTCTATTAAAGCGCAAATCGCAAAGCATCCGGAGAATTATTTCCAAGGTGTCGAAGGCTTCAATGGCATTTCCGATCATCAAATGTTCTATATCCGGAACGGGAGAATAGCTTTCATTGTTTTCACTCCCTATGACATAGCTCCTTATGTGACGGGAACACCGCAATTTCCTGTACCTATACCGGAAGGTAAGCACAGTGGGAGATAAATTACCTAACGCGGCAAACCCCCAAAAGAAAAAGGCTCTGGGGGTTTGCTGCGTTCAGAGATATCCTATTTATCAAATTGCCATTTAAAACTAAATTTTCAGAAAATTGTGTTGAAAGCCCTTTAATGTTGGTTTATATTACACACATAGACAAATAAATGAGCGCGGGGTCACGAGAAGGAGGCTTGGATGAATGATCACAATCCGGCGTTATTCAGTAATGGACCATGACGAAGTATGGAGGATACACCTTCTCGCAGTAGGTGAAGCCGGTGTAGAGCCGACACACCATCACTACAATGACATCTATCAGATCAAGGAGCTTTACTTGGACAAAGGCGGCGAATTTCTGGTTGGCACGAACCCGGGCGAGACGGTCATCGTAATGGGCGGTTTGAAGAAATTAAGCGAAGACCAAGCTGAAATTAAACGCCTGCGCGTTCATCCCGCCTACCAAAAGCGCGGCTACGGGCAATTGCTGTTAACGAAACTGGAAGAACGGGCAGCAGTGATGGGTTTCAAGCAATTGTATCTTGACGCGCTAACGAATCAGCACAGTTCTCATCAACTTTTTCTTAAAAACGGTTATAAAGAAATAGGAAGCTCTACGATTGATGGCTTTGAGGTATTATTGTTCGAGAAAAACTTATTAAATGAAAGCTAAAATAAGCCGCTCTCCTGGTAGGGAGAACGGCTTTTATATGCCTATCGTTATTCGGTAATGCTATGCGGCTTGGCGCTATGCAAAAGTGTCGGAGCCAACTCTACCTTAGCCTCTGCTTCTGCCTCTTCCTTACCCATGAACGGCCACCAATTAGCCTCGCCGAATGTACGAACCATGACGGGAATGAACAGCGGCAGCATAACCATCGCGTATAAGAACAACCCGCACAAGACGATCGTTGCAATCTGCAGCAGCGACATGACGCCGGAAGGCAGCATCGCGGCAAACGTACCGCCCAATATTACCGCTGCCGACATGATTACGGTACCCATATTCTTCATCGCCAGCAGGATTGCCTCCTTAGGCTGCAGATGGCGGTATTCTTTGAATCGATCCATTAGGAAGATACTATAGTCAATGCCAAGTGCCATCAGGAGCACGAACCCGAAGAACGGCACGGCCCAGCTAATGCCTGATTGACCAAGAATCCGTACAAAAATGACTTCTGTAATTGCCATAGACGTATAATACGTCAGCAGCAGAGATAAGATCAGATAAATTGGCATTACGATGGAACGGAAGAGAATGATCAAGATAATGGCGATGCCAATCAGCATCAGCATAACCGTGCGTGAATAGTCATTCGCGGATATATTCCGCAAATCGTTGTTCATGCTTGACACGCCTTCAACCGCATGCGTTACAGGTTTAATGCCTGTGCCTTGAAATGCTCTTGTTACCGCAGCTTCCAAATCCGACGTTTTCTTCAGCGTCTCCACTTCATATGGATTGCCGCTATATATCACATCAAATTTTGCAATCTTGCGATCCATAGATACATAGGCATTCAGTGCCTTTTGGAAGTCGGTATTCTGAATCGCTTCCTGCGGAATAAACCATCCGCTTAACGGATTATTAGTCGATCCGGACAACTCCCCCAAATACCCTTGTGCTGATTTAAGTCCGCCAGTCACTTGCGACAGGCCGTCTACGCTCGATTTCAAACCATTAGTCAGTTGGCCAAGCTGGCCGTCTAATTGCGTAAACCCGGATTGCAGCTGCTTCTGTCCTGACGTTAATTGGTCGAAGCCTTGCGTAATGCTTGGCAGCTTCGCAACGATCTGACCTTGGCCATCAGCTGCTTGCGCGATGCCTGTCTGCAGCTGCGCAATTCCTTGCGCCAGCGATGCTAACCCCTGTGCCAGCGCAGACTGCCCGCCTGCTGCTTGCGCATAGCCAGCATTTGCTTGCTCTAAGCCTTTAGACGCTCCGGCTAACTGATCGTTAAGCTGCTTGAACTCCCCGCTAAGCTTATTAGCGTTAAGCTGAAGCTGTGACAGGTTGCCTTGCACTTTCTTGTAATCCGGGTCGTTCTGTAAGCCCGGATACTTCTGCTCCAGACCGCCCAGCCCCTGACCAAGGTCCGTCAGCCCTTGCGCGAACTTCTCCTGCTCTGCTGCCGCACTAGCGTAATCCTTCGACAATTGGCTGATCCCGCTGCCAACTTGGCTGTATGACCCCAGCAGCTCTTTATTCGCCGCTGCAAGCTGTTCCGCGCTCGTCTTGGCCCGTGCCAATCCTGCGCTTAGTTCACCCGCTCCCGCAGATCCGCTCTGCAGCCCCTGCTCCAGCCTTTTCAGGCCGTCGCCAAGCTGCACAATGCCCGCTTTCAGCGCATTGGTGCCGTCCACCAGCTTCGCGGCGCCGCCTGCAGCTTCGCTTAGCTTCGGCGCATTGCCGCTCAAAGCAGCGTTCGCATCCGACAGCCCTTTGCCGATTTGGCCTAAGCCATCACCGCTTTTTCCAAGTCCATCACCCAGCGTGCCCATCTGCTTCGATACTTGGAAATCGGCCAGCGGATCGCCGGTCGGCCGCGTAGCGCTGCGAACGGTTTTGACGCCGTCTACCTTAGCCAGCTCACGCGTAACCGACTCAATCGCGGCAAGACCCTCCGGCGTATCCAGCGGTTTGTCAGTCTTCACCACAACAGTGGAAGGCAGGGAATCGCCAGGTCCAAAGCTATCGGAGATGAATTGGAACGCCTTTACTGAATTGTATTTGTTGCCGATTTCGTCAAGGGAATTGAACGACGGCGTGCCTTTGTACGCAATGAGAAACGGTACAATTAAGACCGCCAAAATAACAATCGCCCATAATGGCCGCTTAAGTGAAAAGCCCCCGACAGCGCCCCACAGCCTGCTTGGCTTATGCTCCAGCGTACCTTTGGCCGGCCAGAATACTACTTTGCCCAGCACCGCCAAAAAGAACGGAACCAGTGTTACAAGTGCTATAAGCAGCACAGCTACCCCAACAGCAACAGCTACTGCCGAGCGATATAGAATAAACGTCGAGAAGCCAATGGAAGAGAATCCGACAAGCACCGCTAACGCTGAGAAAAACACGGTGCGGCCTGCTGTTTTGTATGTCGCAATAATCGCTTCTGTTTTATCGCCCTTGTGCGCTAATTCTTCTTTAAAGCGACTGATCAACAGAATGCAATAGTCCGTACCAATCCCGAACATGACTGCCACCATAAAAATTTGCGTGAAATTCGACAATGGGAAGTTCGCGTATTTTACCAGAAAAGCAACCACCGATTGACTTACAATATAACTGATCCCGACCGCTAACAGCGGTATGATCGGAGCAACCGCGGAGCGGAATACGATGAACAGAATGGTTAAAATGAAGATAAGCGTAATCCACTCCGTCTTCTTAAGCCCTTCCTGCGAGCTCTGCACCACATCTTCCCCAATGAGCCAATCGCCCGTATAATAATGCTCAACCTTGTTATCGGACAGCGCACTATACAGCGCGTTTCTCATTTCTGCCGGCGTACGATCGCCCTTTGTGATGTTCACCAGCACGAGTACGGTTTTGCCGTCCTTGCCCACCATTTGCTTCTCCAATTCCTTGGTGTCAAAATGGCTCGTTACCGATGTAATCCCATAGGCTTCTTTACCCGCTTTCAGCATCTCAACGCCGCGTTTCATTTCCGCTTGATCGTCTGCATTCAGCCCTTTGTCATTGTGAAAAACGAGCACTGCTGACAATTCGCCCGACTTCTTATCCGCACTCCCCTTCATCTCATTCAACAGCTTGGAAGCATTGGTGGATGAATAGCCATCCGGGACATTAATTTGCCCTTTCTCGCGCACGAGCTGCTCCATATTAGGTGAGGAAATCACTAATCCAACAACAACAGCCACCCATAACGCAACAATCAACCATTTGAACTTCAGTATCGTTCTCATTTATCTTCTCTCCACTCTTATCTACTCTACAAGTACTGCAGCCAGCTTTTCATATGTTTCAATGAACGCTATGGCTTCTTTCTCACTAAAATGACTGATATACTGCGCCAGCATGTTTTGAACTTTGCTTTCCATCTCATCCGTAAGCCGCTTTCCCTCTTCTGTCAACGTCAAATACGTAACCCTCCGATCCTTCTCATCCGGCAGCCGCATAATCAGTTCCTTATCGAACAGTCTTGTAATGATCGCCGTAATGGAGCTTTTGCCCACACAAAAAATGTCCGCTAATTCTGATGAAGTGCAGCGTCCCTGTGACCGGATATACTGCATCGTAGAAAATTGATCCACCGTAATTTCTTCCGGCATTAAATCCCTAAGATGTGCATTTATTTTACGGTTTACAATAAACGTGGCGGCGCAGTAACGGTCGATGAGTTGTTTAAGCATTTGTAAGTCCATATTGCCCTTGCCCTCCTATTCATCATTTCTAGCTGTAATTTTTTAAAACAAGTTCTACTATAGAACAATTCAATAGTAGAACTATATATGAAACCAAGGTGCATTGTCAAATGACCTAAATCTCGGTTTAAACATGGGAAAAAGTGCACAGCAAAAAGACGCCTTGTGTTAATTCCTAAGGCTTTCATTCAACAATACTTCGTATTCAACATTGTCAGAACTTTATGGAGTAGCTATAAATCCTGTCTTCACACCCATTTTAAAACCTGCTTTTTCATAGAATCTTAAAGTTCCCTCTTCTTTTGAACCAGTAAGCAGCATTACTTTATAACAATTATGCTTCCAAGCAATTTCTAATGCTTTTCTTAAAACTTTAGTTCCATAACCTTTTCTTCGGAAATCATAGTGAGTAACAACATTTTCGATTATCCCATAAGGACGAGCATTTCTTGTTAAATTAGGAACAACTATTAACACACTTGATGCTACCAATCGATCATCTTCTTCGACAACTAAGTAGTGCATGTTTTTATCATTGTATATTTCTTCCCATAGTGAATTTATATCCAATATATTAAGTTCGGGGTCATCTTTATGTAAGAATCTATATAGCTCCAGTAACTTATGTATTTCATCTTGTTTGATGTGTCTAATAACTGCTTGATTGTTCATTTTATTTCACCCTTTACTTTTTTTATATTATATCCTCACTTGGCAGCAAGTGGGGGTACTGTTTTATAGAGCCATGAAGAAAAGCCAACGTGTTTCCATTGGCTTCGTGTGTCTATATGGATTCTATTACAAAGTCTTCTGAATGTGGAAAACTGTAATTTTCCCCCAAGTACGCTTCCAATTCTTTTTTAGAATGCGCTCCTCATAAATATGAGCTATTTCATTAGATTCCTCAATATGAGGCGTAGGCTTTACCTCTAAATGAAGTACATCCTCTATTCCACATGGGGCAGTTAAGACAATATTATTATCTTCATCTAATTTAAGACCCAGCGCCGTTGCTGTTTCGGGAAATTTTGAAATAGCGTCAATTGACGAAGAATAAGGTGCGATGTTATTGACCGCGTGCATTCTTGCTTCATTTTTGACGGACCATTGAAGGCTTGGGTTCAGGTCTCTTAACTTCGCTTCCAATTTCTTTTCTTCTTCTTCATGAACATTAGATGGATCGAAATAGATCACATCAATATCCGGAATTGGTGTTCTGTCTTCAAATCCGTGCAGCACATCCCAAATTTTAGAGCGTACAAATCCTGCGCAAACCCACCAATCTGGTAAATTTAAAGTTTGTACAGCTCTTAATACTTCCATCATCCATGCGTCATCTCTAACAAGCTGTATAATCTCTTCCTTATTTGTAATGATCAATCTAACGCCTCCAAGGATAAGCGAACCGGTACGCCGGTTTCCGCCGACCGCTGTGCAGCAGTGGTAACGGCTTGTGTCTTGAAAGCGTCCGCATAATCCGATCTAATGAGGGAAGTATCTCCCGTGCGTACAGCGTGAATGAACGCTTCATTCTCTAATAAGTAATGCTGTGTTTCGTCTTTTACTGTGACTGTACCGTCGCTTCCGACTACATCCAGACGCTCCGTATTCCAATCCAGCATGCCTTCATTTGTATAGAAGGTTAATCCGACTTTGCTTATGCCGCCAGGAAGGACACAGGTATTCGATATGTTCACCACCGCACCGCTTCGCATCTTTATCGTTACCGTACCTACATCCGGAACCGTGACACGGTCATGAACCTTGTGCATAATCTGATTCCCGTATACCGCGTATACTTCTTCCGCTTCACCTGCCGTATATCGCAGCAAATCTACCATGTGGGTCGTTTGTTCGATGAATTGCCCGCCTGACGTCGCTTGATTTCTCCACCATGGAACCAGCGGCATGTCGCCCATCCAGTAACCAAGCGCCATCCCTACTTGGCAGGTGCTAAGCAGCTCTTTCAACCGGGTTACCGATGTTCTATAGCGAAAATGATAGCCTACTGATGTGATTAAGCCCTTGTCCTGAACACTCTTAAGAATACCGCCTGGCAGATCCGTATCCAGCCCTAATGGCTTTTCCACAAGGAAAGGAATGCCGCGAGTGATTAGTTCCCGTTCAATCTCGCCATGCGACATGGGGGGCACGCAAATATATACTGCATCCAATCGCTCTGTGTCCAGCATATCAGTAATACGCTCATAACCCTTCGCTCCATATACAGCAGCCATCCTATCCGCCTTTTCTTGACTTGTGCCTGTAATAGCCTGAACTCGGACACCTTCCATTTGGGCGAGAAGATCAGCATGCACCTTGCTAAACCAACCCGTTCCTACAATCCCAACCTGTAAAGCCATATGGATGAATCCCCTCTCTTCATGGAAATTGCGAATGATTTCATAAGTAACCTGTTCTAACTTAAGTATACAACAAGCGACTGGACGAAGTGTACTTGAGAGACATCTGTCCTTATCGTTTTGAGGCCAAAAAGAAACCGCCCCTGAAAAGAGCGGTTATTGAGCTAACGTACCCAGTGTGGGCCGCTTATTCTTTATTCTTATTGCTTTCTAAAGATGTACATCCCGAAAAGCATCGGAATAATTAAAATAAGGCTTACCACGACAACAGGACTTACAAAACTTGCCGCATAAATGGCGGCTATCGTGCCGCTAAACCCGGCAATTAAGAAGGGAATGGCAGTACTTGATTTATCTGCTCCAGGTCTCGCATTATACCATGCATCCCATACACAAAAAACATAAAATCCGGGGTAGAACAGCATAGATCCAAAATCTGTAGCAGCAACAGCTTCTTGATGAAATCCGGTGAAGTCCAAATGTATGGCTGTATTTACATGGCCGAGAGTGTTATCGTAATGCTCAATGATGAGAAATACCAGCCCTTTGATAAACTCCCGATTATAGAATTGACCACAGCCAGGCATGAGCATTGAGAACAAAGCAGAAACAACGCGAACCATGCTACAGCCTCACGTCCAGTCGTTATGTGTAATAGTTGTATCTTGCTTCCTAATGTTACCTATTATTCGAACTATCCCCAATCATCTTAAATCAACAATACAAATAATCAAAAGAAAGAGCTGTCATCATAGTAGAAATTCTACGTTTTCGACAGCTCTTGCCATAAGTTAAATAAAACCGGGGGAAGCTACGAGCGCTTGTATTTGATTACGACCCGTCCGTTTCATGACGCGGTATCCGATAGAGGCATTCGTTGCCACACCGTCACGATTCGGTCGGCAGTAGCTGCCAGGTATACAAGTGCCATCGTCCCGGATTAACAATTTACCAAGCATCCCGACCGCGACGTAATCGGAACGCTCGAGCAGTGATTTGCATTTGTGCTCTGGATCCCAGTACGGATTTATTTTCGGACGCGAAACCATACTTGCAGGCTTTATCACGTTTCCTTCTGCGTCCAGCATAGCTGGCACTTCAACCTCCTCGTATACGACCCGTTTCCATTCATCCAGTACATATTTGCCGCAATCCGGATGCTCTGTGCCGGCAATGATTGCTGGTGTCGCGCTGACGACACCAAGCACGTATTCATCCTCCTCATGAGCTTTACGCACCCGATCTGTCGCCCCGTCGAACGTGACAAAATAGCCGACATCAATCGGCTGCTCATCCGACGTTTCGAACATCTCGGCATAGTCACAGTTAACGCCGGGGACCGTAGCGAATGAGCTGGCTGTAACCGTTCCTTCAAAGCAGGCGGCTCCGGTATTTAATATTTTTGCAACCACACCGTTTGGATCGTTGGCGAACGCGCCATTCGCGAGAAACCAGGAGTTGTCCGCAGTAGCTATGCCGTTCTGTCCCATAATATGTGCGCCAATATGACTATTCGTGCTCGTTTGAAATCCTTCTGCATGCGAGTTGCTTCCGCTTGCAACTGTGCTATTCCCCTCGGCATGCGAGAAATTGCCGTTAGCAAGTGTAAGGAATCCTTCAGCGTGAGCTGTAATGCCTAGAGCGCTGGTTTGAGACCCTTCTGCGTGGGTTGCTGTTCCAGCGGCTACTGTCATAAATCCTTCGGCATGCGATGCCGATCCATTCGCCTTTGTAATTGAACCCTCGGCATGGGAAACGGCGCCATTCGCGAAAGTGCCGTTTCCTTCCGCATGGGACATATCGCCAATTGCTCGGTTGCCAAGTCCCTCAGCATGGGAAGCCAAACCTGTTGCAACAGTCGTTGAGCCTTCCGCATGGGAGGCAACGCCTTGGGCACTTGCTTGATAGCCCTCAGCATGTGACGCGTTCCCCATTGACACAGTAAATGAGCCTTCGGCATGGGACGCCGTGCCTAAAGAAGTCGATTGTGTCCCTTCGGCATGGGAAGTAAGACCAGAAGCTATCGTACGATCCCCTTCTGCGTGAGCCGCCTCATCTAAAGTCAAAGTTTGGGAGCCTTCTGCATGCGAACCGTCTCCCCGCGCTTCCGTTAAAAATCCTTCAGCATGAGACGCAAGCCCGGAGGCTAAAGTTCTAGACCCTTCAGCGTGAGAGGCGTCTCTCCGTGATTCCGTAAAATATCCTTCAGCATGAGAAAAGGGACCTGAGGATAACGACCCGTTACCTTCGGCATGGGAGGACCCGGCTTGAGCCACCGTCTGGAATCCTTCAGCGTGAGATGCATCCCCGATGGCATTCGTCTGCGACCCTTCGGCTGTCGCGCAAATGCCAATTTCATTACGTGAGCATGGACCTGCCATAGCAATCTACCTCCACTTTCATAGTTTCTAGCAATATATGCATATAGGAGAAGAATGCTTGGGTAAACCACACTCAGATTTGCAGCGATTACGCGAAAAAAAATGACACCCCGACTGAAGCCAGCAGGAATGTCATTCTCATTATTCGACTCTATACAATTTCCTTCTCCAGCGGTTTGCCTGTAAATTGGCTGTTGTACAAGTCGGCATAAAAACCGCCTGCCCCTAGGAGCTCTTCGTGAGTGCCTTTCTCGATCACGCTGCCGTGGTTCATGACCAGTATGAGGTCCGCATCGCGAATCGTAGACAGCCTGTGCGCAATAACGAAGCTGGTTCGGCCTTCCATCAGCATTTTCATTGCTTTTTGAATAAAAATTTCTGTTCTCGTGTCAACACTGCTCGTCGCTTCATCCAGAATCAGAATGGCCGGATCGGCAAGAATTGCGCGGGCTATCGTTAGCAGCTGCTTTTGGCCTTGAGATATATTAGAAGCTTCTTCATTCAGAATCGTGTCATAGCCCTCAGGAAGCGTACGAATAAAGTGGTCGGCGTGCGCTGCTTGCGCGGCCTGAACGATTTCATCCTCCGTGGAACCCTCTCGGCCGTAGCCGATATTGTCGCGAATGGTACCGTTAAACAACCACGTATCCTGAAGCACCATACCGAACAGGCTTCGCAGGTTGCCGCGCTTCAGATCGCGGATGTCTACGCCGTCAACGGTAATGCTGCCGTCATTGATTTCATAAAACCGCATTAAGAGGTTGACTAAGGTTGTTTTGCCTGCACCGGTAGGTCCGACTATGGCAATGGTCTGTCCTTGCTTTACATTTATATTCATGTTCTCAATCAAAGGAGCATCTGCTGTGTAACCGAAGTTGACGTTGTGGAACTGCACTTCGCCTTTAGGCGCCGCAATCACTTTCGCATCTGCTGTTTCAACAACTTCTTCCTTCTCATCAAGCAATTCAAAAACTCGCTCTGCCGAAGCTATCGTAGATTGAATGACATTGGCGATTTGGGCTGTCTGGGCTATTGGCCAGGAGAACTGCCGCGCGTATTGGATAAATGCTTGAATATCCCCAATTTTAATCATATTTTTGGTTACAAGTATCCCGCCTACGACACAGATAAGTACATAGCCGATGTTGTTGATTAAGGTCATAAGAGGCATAATGATGCCTGAGATGAATTGGGCGCGCCATCCTGAGTCGTAAAGCTTCTCGTTAATCTCATCAAACTTGGCAATCGATCTGTCCTCATGCCCGAATACTTTCACAATTTTATGCCCTGTATACATTTCTTCTACATGGCCGTTAAGCTCGCCAAGGTGTTTTTGCTGACCCACAAAATACTTCTGCGAGCGCCCAGCGATCTTCTTGATTACAATAGCGCTTAAAGGCAGCGTCAGCACGAGAATCAACGTCATCAGCGGCGATATCGTGAGCATCATGATGATGATACCGAGTATTGTGACCACCGAGGTTATGAGCTGCGTCAAGCTTTGCTGCAGCGTTGAGCCGATGTTATCCACGTCATTGACGGCGCGGCTTAGTATTTCCCCGTGCGTCCTGGAATCAAAATACGCGAGCGGCAGCCGCGACAGCTTGTCGTTGACTTCTCTGCGCAGATCGTAGACCGTCCGCTGCGCGACGCCGGCCATTAAATATTGCTGAATATAGCCAAACACGAAACTTAAAATATATAATCCCGCTAAGAACAGAACGATTTGTCCGATGTACACAAAATCGACCTCAGCACCCGGCACATTATGCAGTTTCCCCATGATTCCTTCAAAAAGTTTGGTCGTCGCATTCCCCATAACCTTCGGACTCACAATCGAGAAAACAGTACTAAGAATGGCTGCAAGGATGACCGCTGAGAGCTTTATCCGATTAGGCTTCAAATAGCCCATCAGCCTTTTAAAGGTGCCTTTGAAATCTTTGGCTTTTTGCGGCGGCATCCCCATGCCGCCGCCCGGCCCCCTGCCGAATGGCATACCGGGAGGCGGTCCTCCGGCAGGTCTGCTCCCAGGTCCTCCTGGCATCTGCGGTGCTTTACGCTCTTCACTCATGCAATTTCCTCCTCTGACAGCTGGGAGTAAACAATTTCTCTATAAACGTCACTGCTCTCCATCAATTCACGATGGCTGCCGATCCCTACAATTTCTCCCTCATCTAATACGATAATACGATCCGCATTCATAACCGTACTGACTCGCTGAGCGACAATCAGCACGGTGGCATCGCTTGTTTCCCTTTTGAGCGCTGCACGCAATTTGGCATCTGTTTTAAAATCTAATGCAGAAAAGCTGTCATCGAAAATATAAATTTCCGGCTTTCTCACCAAAGCACGGGCAATAGAAAGGCGCTGCTTCTGTCCCCCCGACACATTCGCCCCGCCTTGCGCAATCATCGATTGAAAGCCCTCTTTCATCTCCGAGATGAATTCCGTTGCTTGCGCTATCTCTGCGGCATGCTTCACTTCTTCATCTGTCGCGTCTTCCTTGCCGTAACGAATATTTTCTTCTATTGTCCCTGTAAAAAGAACGGCTTTCTGCGGCACGAATCCGATCTTCTCCCGCAGATGCTCTTGCGTCATCTCCCGCACATCTACACCGTCAATGAGCAAGCTACCGCCAGTACTTCCATTCTGCCCGCTGCCATCCATATCATAGAACCGAGGAATCAAGTTGATCAACGTCGTCTTGCCTGAACCGGTTCCGCCTATTATTGCTGTAACCTCTCCGGGACTCGCACTGAACGAAATATTAGAAAGCGCCGGCTTTTCCGCTCCTGGATAACTGAACGTCACATTGCGGAACTCCACGTAACCTTTCATACGATCAGCACGCTTAGCTTGCTTCGGATCATGAATCAATGGCTTCATATTCAATACCTCGTTAATCCGAACCGCAGAAGCCGAGGCGCGCGGCACCATGACGAACATCATCGATACCATGACGAGCGAGAACATAATTTGCATAGCATACTGTAAGAATGCCATTAAATCGCCAACCTGCATGTGACCGTTACTGATGCGCAGGCTGCCAAACCAGATGATCGCAATGGAAGAAAAGTTCATGATTAGCATCATCAGCGGCATGAGCATACCCATAATCTTATTCACTTTTATCGCAGTGTCCGTTAGATCCGCATTGGCAACGTCAAAACGCCGCTGCTCATGATGAGTCCGATTGAAGGACCGGATAACCCGGATCCCTGTCAATGCCTCACGCAGGATCAGATTGATTTTGTCTAGCTTCACCTGCATGACTTTAAATAAAGGCATTCCTTTGCCAGCCACCAGTAAGATCGCCGTAACCAGAATCGGAATGACCACTACAAGGACTAGCGACAGTTTCGCGTCTTTAGATACAGCCATGATAATACCGCCAATACATAACATCGGCGCCATGATCATCATCCGCATAATCATGATCAGCACCTGCTGAACCTGCGTCACATCGTTAGTCGTTCTTGTAATAAGCGAGGCGGTACCTACTTTATCAAACTCCTGCAGCGAAAAATGAGCTACGTTCGTAAAGATTCTATGCCTCGCAATTTTGCCGAAGCCCGCTCCTACCTTGCCGGACAAAAAGCTGGCAATGATGATGAAAATAGTGCCAGCGGCCGCTACAAGCAGCATAATTCCGCCTATCCTAAGAATGTATCCGTTGTCTCCATTTCTAATACCGATATCCACAATATCGGACATAAGTGTTGGCAGATACAGCTCCGAGAAGGACTGCAGCAAAACTAAAATTAATACGAATGTAATTGAAATCCGGTAAGGCTTTAGTAACCCAAATAATCGAATCAAGCATGTTCATCTCCTGTCCATAGCTTTCTTTAAGATAACTATAAAACACTTTTATAAACTCAATATAAACTAAAACTTGTTAACCTCAAAGTATGGCAATATTATGGTGGCATTCAAACGTGGATGGCTTTCTTCCAAGACCCCGACCTCAATGTGCATGCCGTCACCAGCGAAATTTCAGTTAATTAAACAGAAAAAGGCCCTGAGCGTAAGTAAGCTCATGGCTTTTTTTCTTCTTATCCTAAGCTTACCTCATCCAACATGAGTAGCTGTATTATTTTTTCAAATATCCGAACCTTTTATACATGCTAACAATATTGATTAATATTTATAGGGTAGATGATAAAAAATGCGATTGACAAAAGTAGTTCATGACTATATCATGAATATATAATATAAAAAAGTTAGTTAGTAATATTAAATAAGTTTAATAAATAGGAGGAATTATTTATGTCAAAAGTTAAATGGGCAGTAGACACCGTACACAGTTCTATCGAATTTTCAGTCAAGCACATGATGATCGCGAAGGTAAAAGGATCATTCCATTCGTTTGAAGCACAAATTGATGCAAATCCGTCCGATCTAATATCTGCCGACATCCAATTCAGCGTCGATTTAAGCAGTATTGATACCCGCAATAGCGATCGTGACGCACATTTACGCTCTGCCGATTTCTTTGGTGTCGAGGAAAATCCGAATATGACGTTCCAATCTACTCAAATCGCAAAAACAGGTGAAGGCGAATACGATATTACCGGTAATCTGTCTCTTCACGGCGTAACTCGCTCTGAAACGTTCTCCGTTACATTCGAGGGAGCCGGCAAGGATCCATGGGGCAATGAAAAAGTAGGATTCAGCGCGAATGGGAGTATTAAACGGAGCGATTATGGGTTAACTTATAACGCTGCTTTGGAAACAGGCGGCTTGCTCATCGGTGATGAAGTCAAAATTTCCATTGAGATTGAAGCGTCACAACAAGCTTAATGCTTGCTTCCTCTAAAACATTAGAAGATCATATATGATGAAAACGGCAGTCGGTTATGTCCCGATTGCCGTTTTGTTCTGATTTCCTTGTGACATAATAAGAAAACACTTACTGTTGAAGCCACTCAAATGGCGTTGTACCAAAGAACAAGTTCGGATTCACCGGCACATTATTCGCCCAGAAGGTAAAATGCAGGTGAGGGCCTGTAGAGAAGCCGGTGGTGCCGACAAGTCCGATAATATCGCCTTTTTTCACGTGATCCCCAGTCTTAACCCGCAGCTCGGACATGTGGGCATATTGTGAAAATAAGCCCATGCCATGATCAAGGTAAATCGCATTTCCGGTTAGATATAGGGTGTCTGCCAAGGCTACGATGCCATCGTTCGTCGCTTTAATTGGCGTCCCTGTTTCGGCGGCAAGATCTATTGCCAGATGCGAGCTGTCATATTTGCCGTTCACATAGCGCGTGTAGCCATAAGGCGTTGTCAGTATGCCCTCAATCGGTTGAATAAAAGGATCGGCAAATAAAAATTCAGGCTGAGATTTACTGCGTGCCAGATCAATTTTCTTCTGGTCTGCGAGAATGCGCTGTGTATCCTGCCGCATGCTCTCCATCTCTTTGGTTACTGTGAGATACTGGGTATCAAACTTTTTATCCGTAATGGTAAGCGTCTGGTTTCCAATCGGATACTGCCCCGCTTTTACTTGCATGGAAATGGGCAAGTAGGTAAAGTACCCCGCTCCAAAAGGCTTCAGCGTATATATCTTGCCCTGCCAATTAATCACTCCAGGCGACTTCCGGCGAACCAGCACCACATCTCCTCTGGACGCATGATCAGGGATCAGCAGCTCCTCTGATTGAATTGCTTTCTGCGCGGTCGAGGCTCCCGAATACAAGGCAGCTTCCTGCTCTATTTCATGCAGCCTTTCGCGATCTGCGTCTACTGCACGCTGAATTTCTGGCGTCATTTCCGTCTGCCATGTGCTCCCGCCATCTCCTGTCACTAGCAAAGAAGAGCTTAACTCACCAGCGTTTAGCAGCAGAGCCCAACCGATGCGATCCGTGAGAAACTGTGATTTCTTCACATTGTAATCCTTAGATTGAACATGTATCGTAAGAGGCTGTTTAGTAGGGGCGTTGCCGCCGTTATTCATTGCCAGTGCTTTCTCTGCAGCTTCATCCTTAGCCAACTGACTGAGAAGCCCATCTGTCCAGTGCGCTCCCCCGTCCGAAGTAAGCTGGCTGCCCCCCGCCCTTTGAATCCACCCGTGATCCAAATCATCCATATGAAAATCGATAATTTCCATACTAACAGGCGTCGGGCTGCTCGATTCCACCGGCGGACTGCTGACATTTGCTTGTTGACTTGGTTGTCCGCCTTGCTGAGACAACCATACGGTCAACAAACTTGCAGATATCAAAAAACCGCAAAGAAACAACCAGTATCTTCCCGAACGAATGAGTGACTTTTGCTTGCCCGAACGATCTTTGCGAGTATTCATTGGTTGCTGACTCCTTTGTCCGCTCCTTCTTTTGCAAAAACGTCAATGTCCATTTCCTGTCTAAAATTCGGGGTACTATACTATTTTACAGTAAAAAGGCAAGAGACTACCAACATATTCTTCTTATTCGATGCCGAATTCTCATATTCCTTGCTGTGCACTTTTAATTAATTATCGTACTCCTTTTAAGCTCAGTGAATCTGATTATCTTGTGTCGGTGTATGTAAAAGATTAACCGATTCTATACTTCTTTGAATCGCTTCGACGATATCGAGCATGCTGTCTCCCTCATTATCTATATCGGTTAATCGAGATGTGCTTGGTATGACCTGGTTATTTATCTTCGAATCGATCATTGTTCTCAACTTATCATAATGGTGGTTTTTATACTGTTCATGATGGAAAGGAACAGTCATTGAATTTACCAGCATATTAAATACTTCATGAGCATTGGGAGAAATGGTATCCGCCTTTAATTTATCTGACCCCATAACTTGTTCAATCGGTCGGACTTCATCGGCAAAATATAAAGTACTTAAAGCAATCCCGTCTTTCATTGATCTAACGGCAGCCAGATATTGCGTGGAACGAATGGTTATGTATCCAATACCAATTTTGTTGTTCCTTTTTAAACAAGATTGCAGTAACTGAAATGTATGCTGGCCCACTTGCTCCGGTCCAACATAGTAATGTTTTTTTAGATAGACTGGTTCAATAGCGCCCAAATTCACAAAATGCTCTATAACCAAGCAACGATCAGACTCCTGTTCGGTTTGCTTCAGATCTTCATCTGTTATCTCTATATAATTACCGCCTCCTAAATCATAACCCCGCAGGATTTGCTCTTTCTCTAAGGCTTGATCGCATTTCGAACAAAATTTAAGCTGTGAAATGGTGCTTCCGCAATTCTTATGCAATTGCTTAAATGAAATATCTTGATCTTCATTAGCAGAATACAACTTTATTGGAATTTGGACTTTAGCAATCTGAATGGTACCTTTCCAAATTGTATGCATCTAACATCTCCTTCTCAAATTGAATAATTATATTAACTTTATTGCCATCAATAACCTAGTAGAAACCTATTTTACGAAAATAATCCTTCAAAAAAAGAATTGCAAAAGCTTAATCCATCGACTATGATAAATTCATTCCATAAAGTTAAAGCGTTTAAACTTACTTGCACCGTTAGGAGAGTTAAAATGAAAGTAAGTATATTTGATGTAGCTAAAAAATCCGGATTATCCGTTGTAACCGTTTCCCGTGTCCTTAATGGCGCCGGTACGGTTCGTGAAAAAAACCGGCAAAAAATATTGAATGTAATGAAGGAGCTTGATTATCGCCCGAATGCTGCTGCCCGCAGTTTGGCACGCGGTAAAACCGGTATTATCGGATTAATCTTAACCACGCTGCAGGATTCATTTTTTGACGCCGTCGTAAAAGAAATTAACGATGCGTTAGCGCCGCATGGCTATTTCTTGGCTGTATCTGTAACGCAAGGCATCGGCTCTAACGAGAACCACTATCTCATTCAAGAAGATCGGGTGGACGGCCTCATCATCCTTTCCCCGATTCAAGAAGATAACTATATTGCAGAGCTGAGACGAAAAAGCATCCCTTATCTCCTGATTGATAACCAAAAAGAAGACAGTGCTGTACCCTCTCTTGTCGTGGATAACTTCAAAGGCGGCTATATGGCAGCTAAGCATCTGCTCGAACTTGGCCATACCCATATTACCCATTTAAGCGGACCAGAACTATTCCTGAGTACCCGAGAACGGCGCGAAGGCTTTCTCCAAGCACTTTCAGAGGCTGGTGTAGAATCGTATGAGATTATACAAGGCCAATTCGATATAGAGTTTGGCTACACAACGGCAAAAGCTTGGGTACGCGGCAACAAGCTGCCAACCGCTGTTTTTGCAGGTGATGATTATATTGCAATCGGTGTTGTGAACGCCTTATTAGAAGAAGGCATTCGCGTACCCGAGGATGTCTCTATTGTCGGATATGATGATCAAACTATCGCATCCCAGCTGCACCCTTATTTAACAACCGTATGCCAACCTGCGGATAAAATCGGCATTGCTGCTGTAGATATGCTGCTTAAACAGATTGATGGAACAACCAATCGCAGCACAAGCATGAAGCTTGAGCCGGAACTAATCGTCAGAGAATCTACAAAATCCAGGAGTGATAGATCATGAACTATTATTTAGGCGTTGATGGCGGAGGAAGCAAGACCTATGCGCTATTGACCGATGCTAAAGGAAATGTGCTTGGCAAAGGCAACAGCGGGAACGGAAATCATCAGACGAATAAAGAAGAAGCCGTATTCAGCATTGATCAGGCGACCTTGCAGGCGTTGAAACAGGCAGGCATTAGTAAACAGCAAGTCAGCCACGCT
Source organism: Cronartium ribicola 11-2 (assembly GCA_000500245.1). NCBI lineage: Eukaryota > Fungi > Basidiomycota > Pucciniomycetes > Pucciniales > Coleosporiaceae > Cronartium > Cronartium ribicola. The sequence continues at coordinate 84,308 of KI576268.1, forward strand.
TACTTTGGTCTTGCAGGTGCTGACAGGGGTGCGGACTTAAAGATTCTCCATCCCATCATTCAAGATCTTGGGTTTCAGCGGTACACCATCGCCTGCGATACCATGATCAGCCTGCGAGCCGGGACGGTACGCCCTTATGGTGTATCTATTATTTGCGGCACCGGGACGAACTGTGCTGGCCGTAACCGGCAAGGCGAGGAGTTTCAATGCGGCGGGTTCGAATACATGCACGGCGACTTTGGCGGAGGCGGTTCGCTCTGTGTGGAAGTTTTTCGCTCCGTGATCCGCGCTTGGGATGGACGAGAGCAGGAAACAGTCTTAACGGGGATGCTGCTAACAGAACTCGGATACCCTGATGTGGAAACGATGTTCCATGACTTTCTTGATTTTAACCGCAAAGTACCCCTTCACGTCGTAAAGCTTCTGTTTCCGGCAGCTGAGCAAGGTGATGCGGTTGCTGCCAGTATCCTGCAGCATCAAGGCAATGAACTCAGCAAATCGGTTGTTGCCGTAATACGCAAGCTTCGTATGGAACATGAGCAGTTTGACGTTGTGATGTCCGGAAGCTTGCTGACACGCGGAGACCAAGGTATTATTCGCAATATTATCGCGCATGCTCTACAATCCGCTGCGCCGCACGCAACATTAGTTAAACTGTCGTTAGAACCAGTCGTCGGAGCCTTATGGTCAGCTATGGAAGCGGATGGTCTCCAAGTTGACGCTCATATCTATGAACTCATGAAATCCTACAACGAATATAATAATATTTTGGTTAGCACCAAAGCTTAAGAACGGAACTATTTTTAGAACAGATATGACCGCCTTCCATCATAATCAGTTGGGGGCGGTCTTTTTCATTGTTAATCTGGACGCAAAAAAAGACACCGACAACCGGCATCCTTCACATGGCTAGCTTAAAAACTTGTGCGGCAGATAAGTAATCCGTGATTGTGCAACAACGGTTAAGCGTGCATGATCTACGTCGTAAACTACAGGTCCGTTATTGACGTAATACCAGGTTTTCTCAATTGGCTGCCCTTCCGGTTCCTGAAATATGAATACATTCAGCTCGTCTTTTAGCCTCAGCAATTCCTCGATTTCTTCATTCCATGCAGTATGAACCGTAAACGTCCAATTCCCGCCGTTTTCTTCTATGTTATATGCCATAGGCTTTTTAGCCGTATCGATAAATATTCTACCGCCCACTGCGTGCTTCATGATTAGTGTTTCTTTCATCGGCGCGTCCTCCTTAAGGCAGATCAATCAGCATAATGAAAGCATTGGCTTCCGCCGCCACATGGAGCTTAGCTGTATGCTCGATTCTCGATTCATCTCTGACTGCTAACTTCTCTCCATTCACCGAAAGCTCGCCATCGATTACGAAGAGAAAAATTTTACGGCCTTCTCCTTGTTCAAAAAGGAGCTCCCTCCCCTTCTCCAGCCTGCTCAAATAAATGGTTAAATCCTGCTCGATGGATGCAGCATACTCAGAGCCCTTAGGCGAAACGACAGGAAGCCAAGTATTAATTAGATGCGCGGGATCAAACCGGTTCGTTTGATAGGAGGGCGCAAGCCCGCGAACCCTTGGTGAAAACCACAGCTGCAGTAAGCTGAGTTCCTCAGTGGCAGAGGCATTATACTCGGTATGGATCATCCCTGATCCGGCTGTCATGCGCTGAACCTCACCGAATGTAGTAACGGCCACATTGCCCAAGTTATCTTCATGCCTGATTTGCCCTTTGAGCACAATCGTAACGATCTCCATATCTGCGTGAGGATGCGCCCCGAACCCGCGCCCTGGCGCCAAGTAATCGTCGTTGCATACACGCATGACGCTAAATTCTGAATTGTTCGGATCATAATAATCTCCGAATGAGAAGCTTACCTTACTGCGCAGCCAGCCTTGGTCTACAGCATATTTGGATGCAGCGGGAATTACTTGTATCATCGATTGCCCTCCCTTTTGTACAATTTCCTTACGCAGTAATCTTAAAGCTTATTTAACTGAAATGCATCAGCTAGCAGTCGATAGGAGTTCAATCTTGCTTCTAAATCATGCATGATCGTCACAATCATCAATTCTTTCGTGTTATACATCTCGCTCAAACGGAGCAGATCTGCCTTGACACTTTCCGGCGTTCCGATGACAACCCGTTTGCGATTCTCTTGAATGCGCATGAGATCCACCTGCGTATATGCGTAAGCTGCAGCCGTCTCTACCGAGGGGACTCCCGGCCACTTGATGCCTCGTTCCAGGAATAGAAAGGATAGCGCCATGCTGGTCGCTAATAGCTCCGCCTTGTCATGCGTTTCAGCGCAAATAACGAAGACAGCAAGAATGGACTTCGGACGGTCACCATAAACAGAAGGACGATAATGCGTTTGATACCATCGCATCGCTTCAGGTCCGCCGTACGCATTGATGAAATGGGCAAAAGCGAATGCCGTTCCTTGAAGGGCTGCGATCTGAGCGCTTTCGCTGCTTGAGCCGAGCAGCCACATTTCCGGTACGGTTGGCACGACCGGCGAAGCTTGAAGACCCGCGAAGCGATGATTGCTCGGGATCGTATCGTGAAGGTAGCCGATCAGATCGGCTACCTGTTCAGGATAGCGGTCAGCTATCATTTTGTCTTCTTGCAGAGCCCTTGTGGCAAGCGGCATACCGCCTGGTGCCCGGCCAAGCCCGACATCGATCCGATTCGGATACAGCGCCTCCAGCAAGCGGAAATTCTCAGCTACTTTAAAGGAACTGTAGTGAGGGAGCATGACACCGCCTGAACCTACGCGTATCTTTGACGTAACTGCCGCCAAATGGGCGATCAGCACTTCCGGGCTCGATCCAGCCAAGTTCGATGCGGCATGATGCTCCGATACCCAGAAACGGTTGTATCCTAGACGCTCCGCTTCTTGGGCTAGCTTAGCAGTATGAGCTAACGTTTCAGTCGCAGTGCTGCCCTCTGGTATTGGTGATTGGTCAAGAATACTTAGTTGGATCATGCAAATCTCACTTCTCCCTTACCAATATACTGTTGCGCAATTATAAACACGTCGTTTTTCACGAAAAAAGATTGGAAAGCGCAGTGACTTGTGTCAGCGTTACAGCCAAAGCTAGGATCAACAAAATAATGGAGGGTGTAAACGCACCAGCTGAATCTTTAGCACGCACGTGCGTTAACACAGCTCCGAGCATCGTGATGGCAAGCCAAATGCCAGCTAATGCGCCTACGCCTTCGTACCAGATACCTGCAATTAATCCAGCCGTACCAATCAGCTGAACCAGCCCGGTTACAGTACGGAACCATTGTGGATAGCCCCACTTTCTAAAAGATTCAACATGCATCTTTGCACCGGCAATTTTCGATAAACCTGAAAACAGAAAAGCAATACCTAATAATATTTCTAGAACAATAGCAACCATATGCATGACAATTCCTCCAAATTACTTATCAATTTTTAATCCAATCAAATCTATCTGTATTATTTTCAAGCACAGTATATCATTTATACTGTGTCCGCAACAAGTACAGTTTAAAAATAATGATTTTAAGCGAAATTGGAAACAGTAAGTTGAGAATGGAAGATAAAAGGAGGGTAACCCTTGGAAGACACACATGAATTTGTGGAGAAAATACATGAGAAACAAGCAAAGGACGAACAAAATCGAAAGCACCGGGGAAAAGGAACACCAGGCGACAAACTGCCGGGTAAGCAGCACAGCACGAATAAGTAACCTTCTTCAAAACGAAAGGGCTGCCCTAAAGTCATTACTAATGACGGCGGGAGAGCCCCTTGGCTATTTATAAAAGAAATTAGGCTTAACGATCTTATTGTCATAGGATTTATGGAAAATAGGAGCGGTTGCGGGAGACAACGGGGAGATTAACCAGGACCAGTCACCGGTAACTTCTCGTTCGCTCTTCGCTTCTTTAGCTTCAAACCGCATAAATTGTTCAGCCGCAGTATGATGATCGATGATCATAACTCCGCTTTGTTTATATGAATGTAAGACGGCTATATTTAATTCTACTAAGGCTTTGTCTTCCCATAGCGACGAAGCCCGGTCTGTCGCTAATCCCATTAATTCCGCTACCTTAGGCAGCATATTATACCGATACTTGTCCGCTAAATTACGCGCACCAACTTCCGTTCCCATATACCAGCCATTGAATGGAGCCGAAGGATACCGGATACCGCCGATCTCCAGCCGCATGTCTGCAACCATGGGAACGCCATACCATTTCAGATTTAAATCCTCGAATTCGGGAATTTCCGGATGAGTAATCGGCACCTCGAGAACTAAATGGTTAGGGATATCAAAAAATCTCGGTGGGCGCTCGCCTATCTGTACCACAAGCGGGAGCACATCAAAAGGCGTCCTTTCGCCCTGCCAGCCAAGTTCCATGCACAGCTTTGTAAATGAAATGGATGAGGAATCGCCAATTACCCCTTGCTCAGTCTCATAACCAGCATATCGGATTAACTGATGATTATGTACGCGAACTTCCCCTGCATGCTCAGGCTTAAAAATGGTGATCACAGGCCGAATCTTTCCGCCATTCGTCGCTATCTCAATGTGACGGCACAAAGCATCCGCCATCTCTTCTTCCGTTTCAATATGCCTGGCATCAATCACATGCAGCGTATTCCAGAACAATCGGCCTATACACCGATTACTGTTGCGCCAAGCGATTCTAGCCCCATGCTCCAGCTCTTCCAATGTATGCGCGTAACTCCCTCGTTCCTCGATTGCCCGCTTCACCTCAAGCACCCTATGCCGGGTCTCTTCTTCCGATTTGCCCAATTCGCTATAACAAGTTAGAATAAACTGTTCCGCTTCTTCTATGAATATTACTTGATTCATTGATATTCTTTCTCCAATCCATATAGTAACTATATTATATCCAATTCTAGACAGAGGACAAAATCATGTACGATATTGGGGATTCATATAGCGTTTGAGAACCGCTCTGCGGACTATCTATTGCAACCGGATAGGTAAATTATTGGAAAATATGAGTGTACTCATTGTTTTATTGTGTGAGAATACGATAAACTGAAAGAAGGAGGGATTGTTATGAGTATAAACCGCAGCATTCGAACTGGGCCGCCTAGGTTTGGCATCGCCATTCATGCCCTCATCTGGCTAGCGCAAAGCGGAGGGTCGCTGTCCAGCTCTACCATTGCCAGCCAAGTTAATTCCCATGCTACATTCCTCCGGAGGGTACTGGCGCTGCTCGTTCACTCGGGTATCGTTGAAGCGAAGGAAGGCAGAGACGGCGGCTATTTTCTGAAGCGCTGTCCGGATCAAATTACGCTCGCGGATATTTTCATGGCCGTGAAATCGGAGTGCGGCGAACCGGATATGCAGGGCGATTGCGGTGACGAGGGTAAGCTCGATGCGAGGCTGGATGTAATTATGGGGGAAGTAGAAAGGCAAACGGTCACGCTGCTTAGACAGCACACGTTAGCCGACTTGATGAAAGATATTGATTTTACTAAATAATCTTTTATAAATACTCACCTTGCAATGTATCTTCAAAAGTTATATACTGTGCTTAAATTAATTACAGTTAAATTTTTAACTGCTTTTTTTTAATTTATACTGTGCCTGATTTAAGCTCAGTATTTTTAGGCAAGAGGAATAGGCGCCTCTCCTTTGTGTCCATGCAGCATGAAACGATTTTTTTGCACTTAACTGTGCTTAAAGTAGAGACAGAATATTCTAAACATGGAGGATAAAACTTATGGCAAATGTATTATTCGTCAAAGCAAATGACAGACCTGCGGAGCAAGCAGTCAGTGTCAAAATGTATGAAGCGTTTCTAAAAACATACAAAGAGAGCAATCCGCAGGACCAAGTTACGGAGTTGGACTTATATAATGCGGACCTGCCGTATTATGGCAACACCGCTATCACGGGTCTTTACAAGTCAGCGCAAGGATTTGAAGCAACTGCTGAAGAGCAGCAAGCGGCGGAAAAAGTAAACCGCTATTTGGATCAATTTCTGGCAGCAGACAAAATCGTATTCGCATTCCCGCTCTGGAACTTCACGATTCCAGCGCCGCTCAGCACTTACATTTCCTATTTGTCGCAAGCAGGAAAAACGTTCAGTTATACAGCGGATGGTCCAGTAGGACTGGTTAGCAACAAAAAAGTTACTTTCCTTAGCGCGCGGGGTGGCGACTATTCAACAGAATACATGGCTTCGATTGAGATGGGCTTGAATTACATGAAAAACGTAGTTGGCTTTTGGGGTATAAAAAACCCTGAGGTTGTCGTCATTGAAGGACACAATCAATACCGAGACCGTTCGGAGGAAATTATCACATCCGGACTAAGCAGAATTGCTGATTTGGCAGCCAGCTTTTAATCATGAACTTTTCAATGCAAGTAGACAGTAAAATAGGATGATAAAATGGCGACTTCTTCTCAGTATTCAACTGAGGAGAGGTCGCCTAATATTTTGGGAGCAGCTTTTTACTGCATTTTTACTGTATATAGGTCATACGGCATTTAAGCCTAAAATGGACAGCTCCGCCAGCAGCTCGCGCTTCAATGCTTTCTTTTCGGTTAGCTCCAAAAAGGACGCTTCCGCACCGTTCATAATCAGCGTACCCAGCTCTCGTTGCGTGAAATCGAACTTCTCAGCCAGGATGTTATATTCCTTTGTGATATTCGTACCCGAAACGCTGGGGTTATCGGTATTCACTGTCACCATAATTCCTTGATCAAAATATTCGCGTATCGGATAGTCATTCCACGCCGCCACTGCTTTCGTCTGGATGTTGCTAACCGGACACATTTCGAGCGGAACACGATGTTTAGTTACCATCTTCAAGATGGGCTCGCTCTCCTTCAGCCTAACACCATGACCTATCCTTGCCGCACCAAGATGGGTAACCGCTTCATAGATATTGTCCGCTCCTCCTGCCTCTCCAGCATGAATCGTTACGGGTATGCCGCGTTTATGCGACAGCGCAAACACATCACGGAACAGCAAAGGCGGATATGAGGCTTCATCTCCGGCCAAATCGACAGCCACGATCCCCTTGCCCAAATATCTCGCAGCGGCTTCGATAACCTCCAGATTATCTTCACGGTTATGATTTCTCATGCATATGGCGATCGTACGGGCTCTTACATGAAACTGTTTCTCACCGCGCCTCAAGCCCGCTATCACGTAATGGATAGCTTCTTCTGCAGACAAACCATTCCTTCTATGCAATTGAGGAGCAAAACGGACCTCAACATATCTACAATTTTGACCAGCTGCTTGCTCCACGATCTCATATGCAACCCGCTCTAACGCGTCACCGGTCTGAAGAAAGCGTGTAGTAAAATCGAATTTACTTAAGTAGTCCTTTAAACTGGCGCACTCGTCGTTCACTTGCATGTAGGGGAGTATCTTTTCCTTCGTATAAGCGGGCAATGGAACGCCTTGCAGCTCAGCCAGTTCCATGATCGTGTCCACTCTCACACTGCCATCGAGATGCAGATGAAGATCCACCTTTGGCAATTGGTGTATCCAACTTTTATCCGCGTTGTTGGTCATTTCCATCACCACCCCTATCGTGTATAGTATGTGCACAAAATTCATGAAAATTTAACTCATCATACGTCAATGTAATTGTTGTGTCAATATAGTTAACATAATTTACATATTGTATGTACCATGTTTAGTTTGTTGCTATTAATAAATAAAAACACCTCCATCCAATGAATCCCAGATGGAGATGTTTATTGTTATTATTCATGTTTCTACACTTTGGTATATTGCCGCCATCCGCCGAAGGCAGTGATATCTTCCACCTCTTGAGCCGCATAAGCTTCGCACACAAAACCAGGTACTTCCGAGCCGTCTTCCAGCTCAACCTTGCCAATGCCAAGCGGTGCCGGAATGGAAGCGGCAAAAGATCCGAATGCCTTCAGCGGCATTTCCCAAACTTCTAACTGAATAGCCGACCCGCCGCTGCGCTGCTTAATTAACCCTGGTTTGGACGGAACGGTGGGCAGCTTTACTAATTGATATTTAGCGGCTGTTACCGTTTCTTTAATAAAACACGCTCCACTGCCGTTCATTTGCTTTTCCAGAGGATAACCGCGCATATGCAGTCCGCAAACGGCTACCAAGGTGGTCGGTTCAGCCAGCAGCGACTGAAATGCATCTGCCGCCCCGCAGATCAGATTTTCGCTGTCAGCAAGCGCGAAGAGGGTAATGCCGAACGGCGTATCTGCAGCCGCATCCCCCGCCGGTACTGCAACAGCACACAAATCCAGCAAATTGCAATGATTCGTATATTGCCCCATATCCCTATTCGTACTAATCGGATTCTGACGCACTTGCTCGCGGGTCCAAGTTCCGCCCGTGGTCGGCATAACCAAGACTGCGTCTTCTAACAGCTTTCTCGCTTCAAGTTTATACGCTTGCAGCTTATGCATAGCGCCAAAGACGGAGGCAGCCGTATAGGCTTCTGCTGCGCCTGAACGCAGAATTTGTTCTGTCACAGGAAAGGCAGCACCCGGGAGCGACTCGATAAACCCGCCTAAGTCGGCCCAACGCTCAGCTACCCAAGGTCCTTCGTAAAGAATCGCCGCCGCTTGCGAGAACAGCTGTGTATCGACCTCTACAATGGGTACATGAAGCTGCTTTAACTTCCAGACCGCAGCGTCCCATGCGGTTCTGTATGCCTCCGCATAAGGACCAAAAAATGCAGGCGGCTCCATCGGCAAACAAATCCTCGCCGGAAGCTTCGACTGTTGGCGCTTAATGCTGCGCGACCATGGATCTCCCGCTTGAACGCCCCGGACAGCGCCGTCCACCACAAGCGCATCCGCAAGACTGTGCGCAAATACGGTGACGCAATCTAAGCTCGCGCATGCAGGCACAACACCTTGCGTAGACCATGCGCCTAAGCTTGGCTTGTAGCCGACAAGCCGATTCAAAGCTGCCGGTACACGGCCTGACCCTGCCGTATCTGTACCGAGTGAGAATGCAGCATGGCCGCGAGCCACAGCAACTGCGGATCCGGAGCTTGATCCTCCGCTGATCAGCTCTTCACGCAGCGCATTGTGCGTCTCGCCGTAAGGGCTTCTGACACCAACTAGCCCGGTTGCGAATTGATCAAGATTCGTTTTGCCAAGTGGGATCGCTCCAGCAGCGATGAGCCTATCTACAACAGCTGCATGTTTATCCGGCGTATATGCATACTCTGGGCATCCTGCGGTTGTAGGCACATCCGCTAAGTCCATATTGTCTTTGATTGCGAAGGGTATGCCCCATAGCGGCGAACTTGCAGGATCAAGTGATGCCAAGCGATCCAAATAAGGCCTAACGCAATCCAGCGCAGGGGGTGTAATCCAAATATTCATATCGGCATCCTGGGCTGCGCGATTGACGATTTCGCGAACAACTTGCTCTGGCGTAAGATCTTGATTCCGATACTTCTCTCTCAACCCCGAAATGGACAGTTCGAAAGGAACATCTACCCTTGTCATCTGCTGATCACCATCCTTGTTTATATCATAATACTTACAATTAGCTGTCCCGTATGCACTTCATCGCCGGGACTTACAAACACAGAACCTATAAACCCATCGCTTGGCGCAAGCTGAGGGAACTCCATTTTCATGCTTTCTTCGATAATCAGCGTATCGCCTTTCTTGACCGCTTGTCCGGGTTCCACAAGCACTTTCCATACACTTCCCGGCATCGAACAGCGCACAGCTGCCGCACCTTCCGGAAGCTTATCTTCTTCAGCCGCTTTAGCCGGTTCATGTTCCGATACATATTCCGCAAGTCCAAGCTCTTTCCAGCTTTCACGTTCTGCACGGAAGGCTTCCTGCTGAAGCTTACGGAAGGCATCGGCACTCTCTTCTATAGACGCAAGGAATTGTAAATACTCACCAAGATCGAAGGTAGTTTCCGTGATATCAGCTTCATATCGGCCCCGCAAAAAGTCCTCGCGCAGCTGAAGCAGTTCGTCAGCCTCGACCGGGTAAAACTGAATTTGATCAAAAAACCGCAGCAGCCATGGTTTACCAGGCTTAAAGCTCTCTGTCGCACGCAAACGATTCCACATTTGAATCGTGCGTCCGACAAATTGATAACCGCCTGGCCCTTCCATGCCGTAGACACACATATAAGCGCCGCCTATGCCAACGGCATTCTCAGGCGTCCATGTACGCGCAGGGTTATACTTCGTCGTGACTAACCGATGACGCGGATCAATTGGCGTTGCGACAGGAGCGCCTAAATATACATCGCCTAATCCAAGCACCAAGTAATTAGCATCGAACACAATTTTCTTAACATCCTCAATGGAATTAAGTCCGTTAACGCGTCTTATGAATTCTAGATTACTAGGGCACCAAGGTGCATCTGGGCGGACATTTTGCTGATAACGGTCAATAGCTAGCTGCGTTGCAGGATCATCCCATGACAAAGGCAAACGCACAACTCTTGAAGCAACTTGAATCGATTCGAGCGGCGGCAGCTTACTATCGATGTGCAGGACATGCTGAGCAGCCTCGCTCACCGTCATTCGTGACCGATCTATATGAATCTGCAGCGAACGAATACCGGGCGTTAAATCCAATATAGGGATACTGCTGCTATCTATGATGGCTTGCATAAGGACATGCACTTGAAAACGAAAGAGCAAATCCAGCTCCATGGATCCATATTCCACGAGCACATTCTCGTCCCCGCTGCAGCGAATTGTGATTGGGAATCTTCTGCCTTGCGATTCATGAACCAACACCGGATAATCCGCTGTAATCGGCATATTAGATGGCTGCAGGACAACAGGGGTTAACTGATTCCAAGCCGCGTCACCTATGGCTGTTAACTGCTCTTCTTGCTGATTGCGCAAAGCTTCTGCCTCTAACAAGGTAATCAACCGAAAGCGTATCTTGTCACCCGGGTGAAGCTGCCCGATTTTCCAGAGCTCCGCCGACGCTGTCGTTACAGGGCAGACAAATCCGCCAAGACTAGGTCCGTCAGGACCGAGCAGAATGGGCATATCGCCGGTCAAGTCAAGGGTTCCAATCGCGTAAGCATTGTCATGAATGTTGGAAGGGTGCAGCCCCGCTTCCCCGCCGTCTTCGCGCGTCCAGTGCGGTGCTGGTCCAATGAGGCGCACACCTGTACGCGAGCTGTTAAAATGCACTTCCCAACTCGTTTCGGTCAGCTGAGGCAAATAGTCCGCTTGCAGGAACTCTCCCGTACAATGCGGCCCAGGAATGACGCCGATTGTCCACTCGCGCGTAAGCGCCGGTCTATAGGCTTGTGCCAGCTCACCCACTCTATCAGAGCTTGCTCCTTTAGTTACGCCAAGGATATCTCCAGCGCGCAAAGCCCTGCCGCCATGGCCGCCGAAGCCGCCAAGCGTAAAAGTAGCAGAGCTGCCTAGTATTTTCGGCATATCAAATCCGCCAGCCACTAAGAGGTAGCTGCGCATGCCCTCTTTTGCTTCGTCAAAGCTTAATTCTTGGCCTCTTTTTGCAAAAAAAGGCTTATACACGGCAACTGGTGTATGATCCAGCACAGCCTGCATATCTGCACCCGTCAAACAAAACCACATGTCGCTGCGGAAACGATAGGAGCCTCCTCGCAGCGTCAATTCGAGACCGGGCGCATCATCGTTGTTGCCCAACAATTTGTTGCCTATTCGGAATGAGTACGGGTCCATCGGTCCGCAAGGGGGAACCCCGACATCCCAGTGTCCCACTCGACCAGGCCAGTCTTGAACTGTAGTCTGCACGCCGCCGTCAAGCACTTCCAGTGCATGCTCGACAGATTCAAATCCGTTTAGCAGCTGGGTATATACATGCCCTTCTGTTACATCGCTCTCACGAAGCAGCTCTTGCAGATATTGCAGATTGGTTGTGATCCCGTACATCCGCGTCTCTGCCAATGCATGAATCAATTTCTCAATGGCTTCCTTGCGGTTGTCGCCGTGTACAATAATTTTAGCCAGCATGGGATCGTAAAGCGTAGTTACAGTGATACCGTCTCTAACCCAGGTTTCATTTCTTGCATGATCCGAAAATACCGCGCGATCCAATTGACCGGCGCTAGGCCGAAAGTTTTGCAGGCAATCCTCCGCATAAATACGTGCCTGAATACTATGGCCTTTAGGTTTTTTTACATGCAAATGCAATAAACGCAGTTCATCCGCCGCTTCGCGCACCATCCACTCCACTAGATCAATGCCCAGCACTTCTTCCGTTACGCCATGCTCTACTTGAAGTCTTGTATTTACCTCCAGAAAATAGAAAGAACATGTCTCGGGGTCATACAGAAACTCAACAGTCCCCGCACTGCGGTAACCTGCTTCGTCAGCTAGCCGCTTGGCAGACTGCAGCATTTCCTTCCGCACGATGGACGGCAGGTTTGGAGCCGGACTTTCTTCGATGACCTTCTGGTTGCGGCGTTGAATGGAACAATCGCGTTCACCCAGCGTCACAACTTCGCCAAAGCGGTTGCCAAAGATCTGTACCTCTATATGGCGCGCTCTGGCAATATATTTTTCAAGAAACAAGCCGCCGTTTTTAAAGTTGGTTTCGGCAAGATGGCGCACACCGTCGTAGGCAGCGAGCAGCGCACTTTCATCTGCGCAGACACGCATCCCGATGCCGCCGCCGCCAGCGGTGCTCTTGAGAATGACGGGGTACCCGATTCGGGCCGCTTGACGCAGCGCTTCTTCAAGCTCAGTAATGAGCGCAGTACCCGAAAGCATCGGAACGCCGACCTTCTCGGCAATTTCTCGCGCTGAGTGTTTCAGGCCGAACATTTCCATCTGTTCCGGCGTAGGACCGATAAAAACAATGCCATGCTCCCGGCAAGCGCGGGCAAAATCTGCGTTCTCGCTCAAGAACCCGTAACCCGGGTGAATCGCTTGCGCGCCGGCAGCGATGGCTGTTTGCAGAATTAATTCCGCGTTCAGGTAACTTTCCTTGGCAGGACCGTCTCCGATTAGGACCGCTTCATCCGCAAGGTCAACATGAAGACTGTCTTGATCGGCTTGCGTATACACAGCCACGGATGCAATACCCAACTTGCGCAAAGTACGCTCAATACGTACAGCTATAGCGCCCCTGTTAGCAATCAGCACTTTAGTGAACATGGTGACCTCCTTATTTCTCCCAAATAACGAGCTGAACCGGTGTTGGATTATAGGCGTTACAAGGGTTATTCAGCTGTGGACAGTTACTGATCAGCACCATGGTGCGGCAATTGGACTGTACTTCCACATAACAGCCGGGGGCAGAGACACCGTCCGCGAATTTCAATCCTCCGTCAGAAGAAACCGGCACATTCATAAAAAAGTTGATATTCGGAGCCAGATCTCTTTTCGTATAGGCACCATCATGTTTGGCCAGTTGAAGCATGAACGTATCCCGGCAGTTGTGCATATGCAGCTTGTCATGCGAGTACCGCACGGTGTTGCTTTGCGCCGAGCAGGATCCGCCTACCGTATCATGACGCCCGCAGGTGTCAGCCACAATGGTTAACAGCTCCTTGCCTGATTCGGACAGCAAGACGGACCCTGTAGTCAGATAGACGTTGCCTTGACCGGTAATGGTAGCAACCGCACTGTAATGATCATCTGGGTTGTCAGCATCATAGAACAATGTATCTGCAGCTTGATTGCCTTCCAGATCTACGATGCGCAGTACTTGCCCCGGCAGCAGCTCATGCATCCAGCCGTCTCCAGCGGGTATTGTTACGTTATAAATAGCATCTTCAACCATGCGCGGACTTTCAACTCTTTTAAATACAGCCATTGGATTTCCCCCTTTTTACATACAAATCGACTAAGTTAAAGTCCAAGAAGCATTTGGTATATTCCCATGTATTCTCGAAAGCGCGGCGATTTTCAGATCTAAAGTTAACACAATAATCATCTGCCTCTAGCGGTGAAGCAGGCAGCACTTCCAGTTTCACCGGAACCGATGGATATGGCGTTCTGGGATCCAGAGGGTTGGGTGTATTCGACAGTATGAATAGCGTATCCATTTCCGTACGCAAGGTGACCGTCGCACCTTCCCGGCAATGCGCTGCGCTGAAATGCATGCTGCCGTCATCGTCACAATACACTTTGGAGAATAGGTTCACGACTGGCATCAGATCGCGCACGCCTAATCCATTTCGAACCAGTTCCACAACTAGATTCTCTTGACCGCTTCGCAGCCAGTCATTTCGCAGTTCTTGATAGTTGGTTGCACCGTATTTTGCGTCCGTTGCCGCCCGAGTAGTGAATCCGCAGATGGGATCATGCCAGCCTAAGCTGTCCTCCACAATACTTGCTAACACACGTCCGTTATCGCTCATCAGCACATGGCCTTTCGTTAGATGCGAGGTATATTGGGCTTTCAGTGTATCCGGCATGTTATAGCGCTCTGTTAAATCTTTGGCGTTATGCAAGAGCATGGCTACATTGGCGCCATCCCCTAATGCCGTAAAACGAATCAACTTCCCTTTTCCGATTATCCCTGACCATTTCCCGCCGCTGCCGATTGTAGTGCTCCATAGGCTGTTCATCCCAATGACCTCCCAAAAAATTTTGTGGAGCAGATGCTTCATAGGAGAAAATTCTTAACAATATCGCCTCGGAAGCATGCGCTTTGCTATCAGATTTGAAGCCTAAAATAAGTAAAAGCCAGGGAGAATGTCTCCCAGGCTTTTGTCCTTCCGTGTAATATAGACTTGCGCTGCAGCAGCAGCGATTCTATACGCTATCTCTTGGACCAGACCTAATCGCAGCAGGCGAGCCTTATTGCACTTCGCCGCTTCGTCACTAGCGGAACCCTAGACAGCTTATCGTTCTCACTATATATTTCACGAGAACCTATATGTTGTTGTGAATTAACCTAACGTTTAAACGTAGTATAGAGCCGATTAGAGGATAATGTCAATACATATGTAAGGTATTATGACATTGATGCAAAGAAAAAGGACATTCGAACTATCGAATGTCCTTGCTTGGCGTAACTACAGCGTGTTGCTGCGCTTTTCAAGTCTGCGTTGAATCGCATAGCTCTTAATTTCTTTGAAACCAATGAATTGCTTTCGCTTTTCGTCCCAGAAACGGAATTTCAGCGATCGCAGGCTTGATATTAAGGTAATGGTCTGTACTTTTTGCAAAATAGGATTTTTATTATGAACCCGTTCCAGGAAGTAGTTAGGTACCCGCGGGCTTAAATGGTGAATGTGATGAAAACCGATATTACCGGTTATCCAGTGCAGGATCCTCGGCAGCTTGTAAAAGGAGCTCCCCTGCAGAGCTGCTTTCATATAGTCCCATTCCTCATCGTTCTCAAAGTACGTGTTCTCGAATTGATGCTGTACGTAAAACAGCCAAATGCCAGCCATACCTGATATGAAAAAGATAGGACCTTGAACCATCAGGAATTGCTGCCAGCCTATTAACCAACTCAGCAGTACTGCTCCTCCAATAATGCCTACATTTGTGATATAGGTATTGATCCGCTCATGAAGTCCGGCACTTTTACGATTAAACCTGTAATCTATAAGAAAAATGAAAACAGGACCAAAACCAAACATGACGATAGGATTTCGGTAAATCCGATAGCCAAGCCGTTTTAACCATGAGGATGACAAATATTCTTCCACTGTAAGTGTCCACACATCCCCCATTCCCCGCTTGTTTAAGTTACTGCTGGTCGCGTGATGAACGATATGGGTATGACGCCATTGGTGATAGGGGACACAAGTTAAAATACCTGTAACTGTTCCGACTAGTTCATTAGCCAATCGATTTTTAAAGAAGGAACGATGACAGCAATCATGAAAAATGATAAAAATTCGGATTAAAAATCCACCTGCAGGAATAGCTAGAGCCAGAGTAAGCCAAAAAGATACCGATAGACTCCAATAAGCGGCATACCAGAGAAGCAAAAAGGGTAAAATCGTATTGATAATTTGCCTCACACTATGTTTGATGTGCGCCTTCTCGTAAGGGGCAATGTTCTTTTTCCAATTATCATGGTTGTCATGTTCCTCATGTTGCAGCATGTATATCTCTTCCTCTCTTCGATTCCTTAAACGATTAGTTATTGATTTGGAATCCGACTCGATGAAGAACAGATCCTTAGCCACCTAGATACTACGTTAAAATTCAATAAAGGTTTCACTTGCGTCATGCGTCTTAATCATAGTTTCTTCCCGTAATATAAACAATGGATAATAGTGGATATTCATAGGTTTTGTGTCTAAAAAAGCAAAAAGACCGATGTGTATCGGTCCTTTGATCTTCCTTACTAATAAGCTTTATTGGCTAAGTACGCTTCGTCAATTGTTCTTTTGCAAGCCGGACCATCTCACGGACCATTGTGCCGCCAATTTTTCCGCCGATTTGACCTGCGCGTTCAGTCGTTAAGTTGCCGTTGTCATTCGGCCTCAGCGGCACGCCTAACTCCTTCGCGACCTCGAATTTCACGTCATCCACCCTGCTTGGATCAACCGTATAACCCTCACGCCGCATTATATCGGCCTTAAAGGCATTCATACCTTGCTCCGCTTCAGGCACGAGAAGCCGCCTTCTACTTTTTCTCCCCATCGAGGCACCTGCCTTGTCACTAATAAACTTATACAAGTAGGTTACCCTGACACAACAAATTTACTCTTCAATATCTCCTGCAAGACCTTTATCCATTAAGTAATCCATTTCCAAATCCAAAATGGTTTCAACGGTTAATTCATCCAATTTAACATCCGGTCGACTCATAATGTAATCTACAAGATCGTCACTGTCGATGTCCACATTCCCTTTTGCATCTTCTTTGGCATTATTGATAAACACCTGTTCATGTTTTAAAATGCTGGCGATGCTTTTGGGATCAATGTTAGTTCGGCTTGCTAAATAGGCTAAAAGCTCTTCTTCATTTAGTACTTCGTTATTCTCACTCATTCATTGTCATCTCCTAATTAAAATCAGTATCAGCTGCAAACTTAATATTCCCATGTCTGCGCGCCTTCTCGGTAATCGACAGCACAATTCTGGAAAGCTTCTTGGATTCTTCATATTCCGCTTGGTTATTGGTTTTAATAATTCTTGCGAACGCCTCAATTTCATAGACCATATCGTTTTCATGTTGAACTACGCCTAACGATTTTTTATCATTGGTGCGTCTAAGAATCATTTCAATGCTGCTTATTATGGATGTCCGATCTATAACCATGGTCCCTGCTTCTCCATGAAATTCACTCGGCATAGTCGAGTTGGCTATCTTGGAACAAAGAATGGTGCAAATAAAATCCTGATATCCTAAGATCAGCGTGCCGCTTCCATCAATGCCATTCCGGAGAAGAACAGGGTAATAGGAAACTTGATTAGGTTCACCAAACAATGCAGCAGCTAGAAAAATGGGATATACACCTAGATCGACAAGCACTCCGCCGGAATAAAAGGGTGAGAAAATAGGTGACTCTTCTCCTTGTAATAATGCATCATAGCGATCTGAGTATTGAATAAAGGAAAGCTGTGCACTCCTAACCGGCCCTATTTGTCCAAAATGCTGCTTCATTACTTTAAAATTAGGCGAATGGATATTTCGGATCGCTTCAAATAAGAATACTCCGTTCTCTTCGGCAAGGCGAACTGCTTCATCCCATTCCTTTAGATTGGAGAAAATCGGTTTTTCACAAATGACATGTTTTTTATGCTGCAAAAATAACTTCGTCTGTTCAAAGTGCAAGGAATTTGGAGAAGCAATATATACGACATCGATATCTTTCGATGAGGCCATTTCTTCCAGATCGCTAAAGAATAAGGGTGCTCCATGGGTTTCTGCGAACAATTGCGCTGCGTCTGCTTGACGGGAGTACACGGCTGTAAGCGTGAAATGATCTGTTTGTTGTACCGCCTCAATAAACTTCGCTGTGATCCAACTAGTTCCTACTGTAGCTAATTTCATCTTTAGTTGACCTCTTTCTTAACAAAATTATTCATTCTCTAGATATCCTATTTTAAGGGTTGTAATTGTGAATCTTTTGGAAGGGTGCTTGCAAGCTGCAGTTTTTTGCTTGCAAAAAATACACCTCCGAGAATTAAGGCAAGCCCAATCAACAAGCTCCACTTTACTTCCTCGTTCAGCAGCGTATATCCCCATAATATTGCGCTGGCAGGCACTAAATAGGTAACCATCGAAGCAAATTCAGCGCTCCCTTTTTGAATCATGAAATAAAAGAGAATATAGCCAATACCTGAGCCAAATACTCCTATACCTATCAGCATTCCGATATTCATAGGCGAAGCAAGATGCAGGAAAGATATCGGTTCTGCCGAAAATGCAATGACGCCGCTGACAACCATGCTGCTGAGCAAGGTGCCGAACGTGATTTGATACATCGACAGTCCCTTGAGCAGTCGCTTGGACAGATGTGCCCCGAGCGCATAGCATAATGTTGCTGCGATCATCATGATGAATCCCAGACCATCCACCGATATTATAGATACCGGATTTACGCCAATCAATACAATTATTCCCAAGAATGCAATGCCCATGCCTAACCATTGCAGACGATTTGTGATCGCTTTAAAGAACAATATCCCTATAATCATCGTCCATAACGGTGTTGTTGCATTTATGACGGATGCCATACCGCTGGATAATCTCGTCTCGCTGAATGCAATGAAACCCCACGGAATTGCTGTAGTGAATGAGGCCATCACTGCCATAGATGCCCAAGGGATTTTTCTGAATTCGAAAGGCTTGCGCAGAACCAACATAATCATCACAATGGTAACCAACCCAAAAGAAGACCTAAAGAACGCAATCGACCATGGTCCAAAATCATGGAGCAGCACTTTAATAAAGTAGAACGAACCGCCCCAAATAAGGCTAAGCAAAAATAATACGAAAAAAAGCGAACGAGGCACTTGAATTCCTTCTTTCTATAGGAGTAAAAGCTTCTTGGCAGCAGAAAAGTTACTAGACTTAATTCTATAGTTTAATCCTTGTGAAGTCACTATTTTTTGCTTTACAAGCATTTTAAGGATATGGTTTGATAGAAACTTAAATTAGCTGTTATGAAGGATGAGACTGGATTGGATAAGGATGGACGAACGCCTGCATTTATATATACCTATACCTGCCACCAGGACGAGGTCTCGTTAAGTCGCTTGGAAATGCGCTCATTTTTTGGAGAAGACTCTTCATCTAACATCTTAAAGAGCACTGTCCCCATAGACCCCTCCCGGAGTCCTTTTATGAAAGAACGAGTAGAAGTGATGTATCAGGGGGACAATCTGCCAAGTATTTTGAAGCAAGTAGAAAATATCCAACTTATTGATGAAACATTTAAAGTCATTTTCGTCAAAATTAATGATCTGGACCCCTCTGATAAAATTGAATTTGAGGACCAGCGTGTGATTGAGCGAGATATTGGCATGCACATCCACGGGGAAGCAGACGTACATCAACCAAATCATGTGTTTGGGATTATTACATTAGGTAGCTTGTGGTATTTTGGGAAGTATCTCAAAAATAAGCCCGTATGGCTTCACCATATGAAAAAACCTCGTAATTATTCCATAGCACTACCCACTCGGCTAGCCAGGGCCGTTGCAAATATCGCTGTTCCCCATCCCCATGGCATTAAGGCAATTGATCCCTGCTGCGGTATTGGGACCGTATTGGTGGAAGCACTTTCCATGGGGATCGACATCGTCGGTCGCGACATTAACCCCTTGGTTGTTCGTGGGGCACAAGAGAACATAACTCATTTTGGGCTCACAGGGGATGTCGCTTTGGGAGCCATAGCCAATGTCTCTTTAAATTACGACGCAGCGATTGTCGATATGCCTTACAATTTATATTCTAAGATTACGTCAGAGCAGCAGTTTTCCATTCTTGAGCAAGCACGCCGTATAGCAAGGAAGGTAGTCGTCATCACGATTGATCCGATGGATGCGATGATCGCTAGCGTTGGATTTACTATTATAGACCGATGTGTTGCGAAAAAGGGTCAATTTTCCAGGCATATTCTTGTTTGTGAATGAGGTGAAAAAATGCTTTTGATCTTTCCTCTTCGTGGTTATTTTTTCGCCTGATGGACCTTTAAAAGCTTCCCTTTTATCGTTGTTGTTTTCATAGCTCCGAGCACTAGAGGGCCTTTCCCATTTAAAATATCAACATAGGAAACATTGTCCTGGATGGTAATAATACCGATATCCTCTACGGTTACACCTTCAATTTTCGCAATCGTACCTACAAAATCTACGGCTCTAATTTTCTTTTTCTTGCCCCCGTTAAAATACAGCTTCATGATATTTTTATTTAATTGATCGCTCTTGTCCATTTTGATCGTTGGCTGCTCTTTACTTTTCTCCTCAAAAGCAGCCTTCGCATTGATTACCTCATCTTTTGCAGGAATGTCCCTCCTACGGATTTCAAAACCAATATAACCTTCAATGTCTGCTAAAAATCTGTCTTCATGAGGTGTGACAAAGGTGATCGCTTTCCCGGTCTTGCCTGCCCGTCCTGTTCTTCCGGTCCGATGCACGTAGCTTTCTTGCTCTAATGGAACGTCATAGTTGATCACGTGCGTTATATTTTCAATATCGATGCCGCGAGCGGCTACGTCTGTAGCTACTAAGTAGCGGAATTCCCCTCTTCTGAACGCATTCATGACACTGAACCGTTCTTCTTGTTCCATGCCTCCATGAATTTTGTCACAAGCATAACCCATACGTGTTAACTGGATATAAATATCGTCTACGTGTTCTTGCGTTCGGCAAAAAATGATACAGCTGTCCGGATTCTCGACAATGGTAATATCTCTAAGCAGATTGAATTTGCCGTCTTCTCTAACAATAAAAAGCGAATGATCAATGCGCGCTATGGCGCTGCCTGTTGATACAATTTCAATATCGATGGGGTCATTCATATATTTATGGCATAGCTTTTCTACATCCTGCGGTAACGTTGCTGAAAATAACATCGTCATTCGGTCTAGCGGCAGCTCATCCATAATCACTTTAACCTGATCAATAAAGCCCATTTTCAGCATTTCGTCGGCTTCATCGATCACTAGATATTTCACACGTTCTAAATCGAGCGTTCCCTTTTGAATATGATCAAACACACGCCCCGGCGTACCTACCACTACATGATTTTTTTGATTTAATTCCACTTTTTGCTTAGCAAATGGCTCTTTTCCATACACAGCCGTCGCTTTAATTCGCTTGTATCTTCCAATATTCATGATGTCCTGCTTCACTTGAACGGCAAGCTCACGCGTTGGTGTTAGGATTAATGCCTGTGGCCTATTCTCTTCCCATTCGACCAATTCACATATCGGAATGCCGAAAGCTGCTGTTTTGCCGCTTCCCGTTTGTGATTTCACCGTAAGATCCTTCTCCTCAAGCGCAATCGGGATCACTTTACTTTGAACTTCTGTTGGCTGCTGATAGCCCAAGTTGTCTAATGCCCGGACGATTTCTTCGCTTAACTTATAGTCTTTAAAGCTTCTATTACTCATATATTTGCTCCTTTTAGTGTGTATCGAAAATGGAGTCCACAACTGCTGCCAGTTTGCACTCCATTTTTCATGCAATTTTTTAATTTAGCACCTCAATAGGGAACCCGTTAACTAACCCTCAACAGCTTCTTTCATTTGCTTGCTTCTTAACTGTCCGCAAGCGGCATCAATATCTGTCCCATGTTCCAAGCGAACACTGCAGCTAACGCCTTGCTTTTTCAACGTATCATAAAACGCCCGCACCGATTCGCGCTCGCTTCGTTGATATTGACTGTGTTCATCTACAGGATTATATGGAATCAAGTTAACATTTGCGAGCTGTCGTCTATTGCCTATCAGGTCAGCAAGCTCTAGCGCGTGTTCCTTTTGATCGTTTACATCCTTCAGCAGGATATATTCGAGCGTAATTCTTCGATTCGTTTTTGCCAAATAGTAATCAATGGCCGGCATTAATTTTTCTAATGGAATGGCTCGGTTGATTTTCATGATCCGCGTTCGAAGTTCATTATTCGGCGCATGTAAGGAGATCGCGAGGTTTACCCTCAAATCGCTGTCGGCGAATTCATATATCTTATCGGCTAGTCCGCTAGTCGATACGGTGATATGTCTTGCTGCAAGAGCCAGCCCTTTTTGGTCTTTAATCACTAACAAGAAGTCGACCAGATTCTTAAAATTATCGAATGGCTCGCCAATCCCCATCACCACAACATGACTTACATGTTCATCTTGCTGCGCTGTATCCAGATGCTGCTGAACCTTCATAATTTGTTCCACAATTTCGCCGCTGGATAAGTCACGGCTTTTGGCTATTAATCCGCTTGCACAGAAACTGCAGCCAATATTACAGCCTACTTGCGTAGTGACGCAAACTGACAAACCGAATTTATGTCTCATCAATACCGTTTCAATTAGATTGCCATCCTTGAGCTTGAATAAAAACTTAATCGTTCCATCCGCCGATTCTTGTCTTAAGTGCTCGTTTATTGTCTGGATAACAAAATGATCCGCTAATAATTGCAAACATTCTTTATTAACATCCATCATCTCCGAGAAGTCAGTTACCCGCTTCCTATAAAGCCATTCCCAGACTTGCGATGCCCGGGACTTGCGGTGCCCACGTTCCTCAAGCCATGCTGTCAGTTGTTCAAAAGTCATTCCATAAATGGATTCCTTATTCATTCGTTATCCTCTTTTCAAAGCTTAAAAAATTAAATGATCTGTTTAGTATTGTCCCAAAATTTTTTTGTTAAAGCAAGGAGCCATAGACAGCTGATTCTCTGTCGCTCTGATAAAACCATAAAGGGCCATCCTACAGATCTTTTCAGACCTTCTAGGACAGCCCTTGAATTATGGTTCATGCAAATGAAATATCAGGATCCAGCTTAATGCCCCATCGACGAGATGTCGGCCTTAGGAGCAGATTGCTCGTCACCCTGCGGTACATTTGGTTTCCGTAAAATAAGCGCAACCACTGCGCCAGCGACAGCAAGCCATGCGGCAAAGTAAAAGGTGTCTCCGAATGCCGCGGTTATTGAAACTGCTTTGTTAGTAGAGTCCGTCATATGGTATGTGATCCGCTGTGTCAGATAACCTGTGAGGCCAGCGACCGCGAACGACACGACAACTTGCTGAGCGGCAGTAGTCAGCGGCGTAACCCGGCTGACCAATCTTCGAGGCGCAGCTTTCAGGATGTGTGTATTAACCGGCATCATCGAAAGACCCATGCCTGCGCCCGTACACATTAAAGCTATGATGATTCGGCCAATGCCGGTGTCCACCGATATCTGCGACATCTGGAACAAACCGGCAGCGACAAGGCACAAGCCGATAATAGCAAGCAAGCGTGCGCCGATTTTATCGAACAATTTTCCGCCGATCGGCATCATCATGCCGGACATTAGGACTTGCGGGATACTCATCAAGCCCGATTTCAAAGGAGAGAACTGTTTTACAGTTTGTAAATACATAGGAACGAGCAGAAACGAACCGAAAAGTGCCATCATAGACAACCATGAGATAAGGATCCCGCGGGTGAAATCGGAAGAGCCGAATACGCGCAGCTCAAGAAGCGGCTGCTTGTGTCGAAGCTCTACGAAGATGAAAGCAGCTAACGCGAGGACGCCGACAATCAAACCCGTAATCGTCTGAGTAGAGGTCCAGCTTTTTCCGCCTTCGCTAACGGCATAGGCCAGCGTGGCAAATGCGATGGGTGCGAGAAGCATGCCGGCGATATCCAATGCGGGAACGGCTGCCTTCTTCTCAACTTTCGGTAAATACTTGATACCTACAAAAACGGCGATGATCCCGATCGGCAGGTTGATCAGGAAAATCCAGTGCCAGCTCGCATACTCAATTAGAAATCCAGACAGTGTCGGACCGATGGCAGGCGCCAGCATCATCGGAACGCCGAGCACCCCCATGACCGATCCTTGCTTGCCCGGAGGAGCGAGCCTGAAAATAATAGTCATACCGATCGGCGATACCATACCGCCGCCTATACCTTGAAGGATGCGGTAAATAATAAGCTGTTCCGGCGTTTGAGCCAGGGCACAGAGCAGCGAGCCGAGTGTAAACAAGACAATGGTGATTAAAAAGATTTGTTTCGCTCCGTAACGATCGGTCAACCAACCGGCCAACGGAATGACAGCGGAAAGCGCCAGTGTGTATGCTGTAATAGCCCACTGCATAGTGGATACCGTGGTGTTAAAGTAACTCATCAAATTGGGCATAGCAACATTGACGACCGTACTGTCGAGTATGACCATAATCATTCCTACGACGACAGCCATGAGCGGGCCGATAATGGATTTAATTGAAAAAGGTTGATCTGCCGTGGCGGAAACGGCTGCAGAATGGACTGCCATTTTTATTCCCTCATTTCGGTTTCATTTATAAACTTTTAAATTGTAACAATATGGCATGCCCGTAGTCAAGTTAAGAAATCATTAACCGTTTTCAAGGGCTTCTCGATAAAACGGCCTTATCTCCGAGCCATAATGTTGCCCCAATTATAGAACAAACGTTCGCAGATATCAAGTATTAACATTACGATTTTCTCTGCAAATGATCCAGCATTCTTTCTATCCACGAAATAACGAATTCCTTATCCCTGTTCATGGGGTTAATCCGATCCCACCGGTCGTCAAAGTACTCTTGGAACGCACTAACTATTGTTCCTTCGGTTACGGCGAGTAATTCCACCTGGTTATCGGTTTCATTTCTCGGCATTATTCCTATGACAATCGTATGATCCCCTTTTACATCCCATTCAGTCTTATTCAATAATTCCATCTGATTTTCGCTAACCAAAGCAATTTCAAATTTTTCATACGTTCTTAGAAGCAGGATAATATGCTGCAAGTGGTCTCTAATATTTAGGATAGTGGGTTTAAAGTATGGGTTCTTGATGTAACTTCCTGTCTTGATTAATTGCTCGATTGCTCTCATAGGATAAATATGACGCATCTTATAAATTTGAATGTCTCTTTCAAAGGATTGCAAGCTATCTTTAATTCTTTTTAAATGAACATTTCGCTCATTTTCTTCAGGAATAGAAGTGTGTACATATTGTTCCATGATTTCAAATGGTATAGTTAAAAAAGAGAGGTCGTACATACACAGTAAGTGATTGCCCGATTTTCTATCTTTGACGGGATTTAAGTCGAAATACTCATTTACACTCAGAATCTTCACCAAGGGCTCGACGTTAAGAAACATTTGGTCGACATACTTCTCTATAATCAGAACCGCAGCAGGTTCATTCAAATAAAGCCCTGCGTCTATTCCTGTGTGATTTTCAGTAGCAAAACCTATTAGCGTTCCTTTACCCTTTACCTGAATAATCTCATTGGGCGGATTATGGATGCCGTATTTATCGTAATAATAGGATTGGTAGGACCCTGGATAGTTCGTCCAACTCATGATCTGATTGACTAGCAAAAGCGATCTTTTGACGTTTCTATTTAATTTGCATAGATGTTTAATCGTCCATCCTCTATTCAGCGCTTGTATGATGAGGTGCTGCCAATAACCATGAAGCTCGTCATATCCCTCAAAGTAATCTTGTTCACTGTGAAAAGTAAGGAAGATTTCACCCTTGTCATTTAGATCACTTTCGTCGAGCGAATCTTTCAACAAGGTTATTGCTGCTTTTAATAGGGTTTCCCTTCCGGTAATGACCTTAGTAATAAGAGACCCATCCAATGCATCCCCAAGGTTGATAGCGTAAAGAGGCTTGCTGTGAACACTGCGCCGGGGCTTATCCAATAATTCCATTACGTGACTTTGGTTCGTTGCCGGCTTAACACTTTTTCTGGCTTCATTGTCCATAGACAAGGTATAGACTTGTGAGTTATGAAGCAGATGCTTGATCATTTCCCGAACAGGCATCGCCCTGTCCCAGTTAACCTCTGTTCTGTCCATCATCTTTTCTATTTCACTTCGAATCGCTTTTTTATAATCTTTGTCCAAGTTCTCGCATATGGCATTCACCATATGTTCCATGAAATTGGAATTCAATGAAGGTGTTCTTTCCCCTCTAATCCATCTTCGGACATAGGATGAATCCGTGTTTAGCGCCTTTGCAAGCCGAGCAGCCGACCATCCCCGTATCCATAGCATCTCCTTCAAACATTCTCCGAACTTCATCCTTTGGACCATTTGCCCACTCCCAGTCTGAAGAAATATCCTAATTGGTGTCGAGGACGTTTTTGTCCTGTCCTGATTTTACTCATTATCCCAAATGGTATACTTTCATCATAAACCTGTAAAGAGAGGATGCCTGCCATGCCTATCAACAAAAAACCATTTATATTCATTATTATGATCGTTATTTTCTTGACCTTAACAGGATGCCTTTCTCCCGATAAAGCCAATATCGCCTCTTTTCGGAGCGATTTACAACATTCCGGTTCCTTTACATCGAATGGACCAGATCAGTTTCAAGGAGTAAAGTGGAAATTCAAAGCTGACGGTCCTATCCGCACTTCGCCGATTCTTGAGAATCAAACGGTTTATTTCGGAAGCGACGATCAGTATTTCTACGCAATCGATGAAGCAACTGGTAATCAAAAGTGGAAATTCAAAACAGAAGGCGCAATTAAATCATCTGCCGCTATTGTAAATCAAGTGGTCTACTTCTACAGCGGCGATGGCCGATTATATGCTGTGAATGCCTTAGACGGCAGTCAGATCTGGAGCTTCCAAACAAGCGGGAAAGACGAGCCTCGAGATAAAGTGGATTACTGGCAATCTTCGCCTGCAGTTAGCGAAGGCGCCGTTTATTTTGGCGGAGGAGAAAGTACGTTTTATTCAGTTAACGCAATCAATGGTCAATTGCTGTGGAAGAAGAAAATTTCATTTGATGGTTATACTTGCGATGGTTGTTCGCCCATTTTACACTCATCCCCTGCAATTAAGAACGGGGTTATTTATTTAGGAATTGAAGGCTTTGACCAAGTAAATCAGGTCGAGCCTGGAAATGTCATAGCGCTCAATGCACACACGGGAGAGTCCATTTGGTCGTCCCCTATTCTAGGAGCGGTTGACTCTTCCGTGGCACTCGACGAACAAGCGCTTTATCTCGGAACTAGAACCGCAGGAATCACGGCAATTGACCAAAAAACCGGCAAAAAAATGTGGGACTCCAATGTGGTTTCCTATATTCTCGCTTCCCCGGCTTTATATCTAGGAACGCTATATTCCGGAAGCTCGGATTCCCATCTTATGTTCGCCCTTGATACGAAGACTGGAAAGGAAAAATGGGAGTTTACTGCGATCGGTCCTATCCATGCGTCACCCGCTACGGATGGAAAGAATGTGTACTTTGCCTGCGGCAATCATTATAACGAAGACAATCTAGGTATTGTCTATGCCGTAGACGCACAAACAGGGAAAGAAAAGTGGAAGTTTCAAACCGGCGGCAATATTTACTCTTCACCTGCGCTGAATCAAGGATTTCTTTATATAGGAAACGATGACGGGTTTTTATACGCATTACATTAAAATCCGTCCAACACTTTTTCGCTGAAGTAAATATTGTGCTAAATAAGGATGATCATGATCGTAATAGGAAGCGCCATGATATAACCTCTATTTCCCTTTTAGACGAGTTTATGGTTGGATACATGATGCTTTACCCTATTTATGATAAGATTCCCTGTAATGGAGAAAACATTTATTTTCTTATTTCGAGGTGAAGATATGGAAAATATAACAATTGAAGTTGTAAAGGATGGAAACATTGAGCCATGCAGAGCGTTGTGCAACGAGCTTATGGCATTTCAAAAATCAAAGGCTAAGATAGCGCCGGAGAATTTTGACACTATGAACTTTGATACAAGAATGAAAAAAAGCTATGAAAATTCGTTAAAAAGTCAGGTTATTGTTGTTAAGGACTATGGTATTCCTGTTGGTTATGTTTTTTCTACTATAGAAAATATTGAAAACAATAAGAACTCTTATCCGGAATGGGCTCCCAAAGAACAGAACGAAGACAACAAGAGCTTTTATCCTGATTGGGAGCATCTTCCTAGTAAGGTTGGCTGCTTAAACAACTTATATTTACGTAATAAATACCGTGACTTGGGACTTGGATCCAGACTGTTTGATATGTCCATGGAATGGCTTGAGAGCTTTCCGGATGTTGATTTAGTATTTATATATATTTCAAATGGCAACGATGCAGCGCTTAATTTTTACCTCAGTCGGGGTTTCACCTTTAGTCACGATGTATTTGGCGGCTTTATCAAAGCCATATATAAATATAAAAAATAAAAGGCTTTGATTTATCCCTCGAAGCGCTACACTTTTTTTATAGGCGATTTTGACATTGCAAGCGTACACACGATTCCCACCGCTCCAAAAAAGGCCCCGATCCACATCACCATAGAAAAGGCTTCGAGAAAAGATGATGTGGCACTTGAGCCTTTGTGTGTGAAGTAGCCGAGCAACAAGTCGAATAATGATCCCCCAACTGTAATCCCTGCCATCATACCGATGTATCGAAATGTAGCCAATGCTCCAGAGGCCAATCCTTGTTTAGGACCTGGGGCTGATCCCAAAATTGCTGAGTTGTTTGGAGCTGCAAATATCCCTGTTCCGAGACCGGATAGAACGAGTCCGATAATTAGTATCCAATGAGCATCTGCGACAGATGCGACCTTCACCATGATTCCAAACAAAATGAGGCCTAATGTACTGAAAAGCATGCCTGATGTAGTTAAAAAGCGCGGCCCGATACGGTCTGATAATGTACCGGCAATAGGGGCGCAAACCGTCATGATCAATGGTGTAATGGTCAAGTACCTTCCGGTCATTGTAGCTGTATACTGAAGAACGTTATCCATATAAAATGGGAGAAGGAACAGTGTCAAAAAGAAGCACAAATAATTCAGCGCTGCTCCCAATACGCCAAAACCAAAATTACGTATCCGAAACAGCCTTAAGTCAAGCATTGGTTCTGGTTGTTTATGTTCTATGTATATAAAAGCCCATGTTGAAACTCCAAAGCAAATCAACAAAAGAGTTATCATTAACGTTCGATGCTGCGTGACGGCGTTTAAATTTAACAGCAAGGTGGCCGACGTCATGCCAATGATAAACAAGAAAAACCCCTTCAGATCCAATCGGTTTCGGCGTTCTGAGACAACTCTTGGTGTTGCCCAAATCCCTAACACTAGTCCCGCCAAGCCGAATGGGACAGTAATGAAAAAGATGATCGGCCAGCCCCACAAATGGCTCAACCAACCTCCAAGGACAGGTCCAAGTGCAAGGCCCATATAGGTCATAATCGCCTGAATACCAAGAACCCGACCTCGTTGTTCTGCCGGAAATGTGGTTGTAATCAGTGCTGGGCCGACAGAGAGGATCATGGATCCTGCAAATGCGAGTAATGCCCTTCCCAGTAAAAGAGATACATAATTCGGTGATATGCCGCATAGTACGGTTGAACACGTAAATAGAGCAAAACCAATCAGAAAAATCCGTCTGTGTCCAAGCACATCAGAAAGTCTTCCAACAGGCAGCAGGAACAACGTCAAGACTAAGAGATAAATCAATACAATCCATTCAGATTGGCTTAGTGTCAGGTGTAAGGCACGTTGTATCACAGGTAAGACGGTATTAGTGATACTCGTATTCAGAGACGACAAGAATGTCCCCATCCCAACAGTCAAGAGTACATACCAGCGCCGACTATAAACATGAGTTGACGTTGTCATCCAAAAAACCTCATTTCCAGTTCCCGACATT
Source organism: Cronartium ribicola 11-2 (assembly GCA_000500245.1). Classification (NCBI taxonomy): domain Eukaryota; kingdom Fungi; phylum Basidiomycota; class Pucciniomycetes; order Pucciniales; family Coleosporiaceae; genus Cronartium; species Cronartium ribicola. The sequence goes on from KI576268.1 coordinate 114,067, forward strand.
GTATGAGATGGGACTCAAGTATGTTTCCGCAATTATCCAATTTATACGGCCGATGACGAAGGGCTTGATGGAGCGTTCGCTGAGATTTGTTGGTTTTGAAGTGTCAGTAGTTTAGCTCGAGGACGATGATGGAACAGATAGTAAACAGCACCGGAAAGAAAAGTAATGCATCCTGCGACAACATACATCATGCGGTAATCCGTGAAAGATGCGATCAGACCCATAGCATAAGAACCCAATCCGTAGCCTAAGTCAAATAACATGAAAAATGTCCCTAAAGCTGTCCCCCTACGATTTGCGGAGGCTAGTTTCATAGCAAGGGTCTGGAAACAAGGTAATAGGGCACCGTAACCTACCCCCATAATGACGCCAGCCATCAGGATGACAGTTTCTGAAAGAGCTTGACTTAACAAGAGCAAGCCAACACCAAACAGCAAAATTCCGGGATAAGCCAGCAAATGTTCATTAAATTTATCAAATACTTTTCCAATTATGGGACGGAATAATACAATCATGATAGCAAAAGCAACAAAAAAATAACCCGTGACATAAGATTGATGGATCTCAGCAGTGAAAGACGCCATAAACCCGGATAATGAGCTATAAGCAAAAGCAAGAATAAACCCCACTAACGAAATCGGTATTGCCTTCGGTTCAAAAAAGTCACTCCATTGCATGCCGTTTCTTTTCCTAATAGGTTCTAAATTCAGAACAGGTTCTGAAGTGCTCTGCCTTTGCTGAGGCATTCGCAATCCAACCGTAAACAGAAGAGAGAGCGCAGCAATGGCACATACGCCCAACAGCAGCACATAGATATTCTTGTCTTTCCATAGAAAAAGCCCGAGAGCAGGCCCGATCACCATGGCAATGCTCATAAACATGCTGAAATAGCCCATTCCTTCACCTTGGCGTGATTCAGGAATCAATGTGGAAGCAACCGTGCTCGTAGCCGTCGAGGCTACCGCATAGCTCATTCCGTGAATAAGACGAATGACTAAGAATAGGAATATTCCCTTAGTGCCGAAATAACATACACAGGCGATTAGAAAAATGACCATGCCTATTACAGCCATTTTCTTCTTCCCGAATCGATCTGCCCATTGACCTGAAAAGGGCCTGATCAAAACACCTCCGATAACATAGATGGTAATGGCCAGCCCCATCTGTTGCTGATTCCCATTCAAACTATCTTTCACATATAACGGAAACGCTGTCGCGAGAATATAAAAAGTAAGAAACATGAAAAAACTGCTCATACAAGCAACAATAAAATTCCTCGTCCAGATTCTCTCTCTTATCAACAGAGTCTCTCCATTCTCCATAAAAACTATTTCTGTATGCTACAATATTATAAGGTTGAATTTTAATAACGAATAATACATATTTTATTATTAAATTATTACATGAAAGCTATGAATATAGAGAGGGCTTGATATGGAATTTCTACAGCTCAAATATTTCCAAGCGGTTGCACGCCTGGAGCACATCACAAAAGCAGCCAAGGAGTTAAATGTATCACAACCCTCGCTTAGCAACTCGATCCAGCGATTAGAGAAGAAGCTTGGTATTCCCTTATTCGAACGTCAAGGCAGGCAAATCAAATTAAACGCATTTGGGAAAACCTACCTTCGCCGAGTCGAGCAAGCTTTTCTGGCACTGGAAGAAGGAAAGCGCGAGATCACGGATATGGCCGGACTTGACCATGGCGTAATATCCCTGGCGGTGTCGCTGCCGAATGTACTGCCAAATCTCCTCAAAGATTTTCTGACCATCCACCCTCACGTACGGGTCATACAGCGTCAGGCGAGTTCTGCTTTAGAGATTAGAAACGAACTGGAAAACGCCGATATTGATTTTTGCATATCTACCTCTCCGGTTACTGGACCGGACATCGAGTGGCTCACATTGGTAAAAGAGGAAATGTATTTGACGGTGCCTAAGGGACACCGTTTTGCTTCCAGGGAAAGCATCGCTTTAATTGAGGCAGCTGATGAACCCTTTATTTCTTTATCTTCCAAATTTAATTATCGGGAAATTACAGATGGTTTTTGCCGGCAAGCCGGTTTTGAACCCCATATCGCATTCGAGCTTGAAGAAGTCAGCGCCATACAAACGCTGGTCGAAATGGGATTGGGCGTCACCTTTACCCTCCCCCTTTCTTTAGGAAGCAGAGCCTCAAACCCAGAAATTGTTCAATTAAAAATAACAGAACCGCTTTGTCAGCGCACATTCGGAATTGCATGGAACAGAAAACACTATTTATCCCAAGCGGCCTTTCATTTCCGCCAATTTGCTATTGGATTCTTTGGTAAATCTTAAGCTTTACCAGTCACCGATGGTTCTTTCTTTTGAAAAAAACCATCTTGTAGATAATCGCGAAAGTAGTAACACCATTAAAATGGACAACCATGTAAAATACCATTTCCAGTGGATGTAGTTTATCATTCTGGTGTAATTTTCAAGCAGCAATTCTATGATGGTCAGCACTGTAGGATACGCTATGACATAGGTTACTCGATACCAGAAACCCTTTTTCTCGGGATAATGCACATTAAAAAGAACGCCGATACAGGGCAAAGCTAAAAATTCATATGTAAAGCTGGTGCTTACACCGTGCGCGAAAAATCGGATTGGATACTCGATCCAATTAAATTGAACAACGGCCAGACCCAATATCCAACTTGGAAACTGCATGAACAAATAACTAACCACTGCCAGCCTTTTCTTATTATTTGGAACAAAAAACAATAGTAATAAGAGAGAAATTACCCAAACGGATCCCTCTATAATCTGCTCCTTCACTATATTTCCTCCACATTCTAGTTAAGATTCCCGTTGTTGCAATCATCCTGTTTCCTTTCATATCCTTTAAAGAACCATTTGGTAAACCATAGACCTAACAATAAAAATACAACGGCCATGGTGAGGTGGTTTACATCATTCCAATGGACATATATCTGCATGTTTGTATACTCCACAATTAGACGATTCCAAACGGTTATCGCCAGAGCATAAAATAATACATAAAAAACTTGAATAACTCGTTTCCGTCTCCATGGAAAATATAAATAAAATAATACTGAAATAGCCGGATACAACAAATAATCCGCAATGAAATTTGCACGAGTGGCACGCGGGAATATTCGAACAGGCACGATGATCAACTTATAATTCACAATAAGAGTTCCGGATGACCATTTTAGGACTTGCATGAAAAGAAAATTTATCCATGCTTCCCGAATTCTTTGGATGGGAACAAATATTACGATAAGTAAGATAATGAATACACAAGAGAGTATGCCCCACACCAAATCAACTGAAAATGACATTGAATTTCCTCATTCTTACCTTGTCTAATGTATGGTTATTTTTTGTATTATTTACCTGTCATACTACAAACATTCCTACCACGTATGTTCACACGATGTAATCAATGAAGATATCAAAAAAGACGCCAATCCTTCCTAGTAGTCATGAAAGAGTGGCGTCTTGACATAGTACAAGTATAAACCGTTCATATTAACGCAATATATATAAAAATGATTTACAAGGAACGGTGTTTAGCATGTTGTATCTGATCACACTGGCTGTTGTTCTCGTTTGGATGCTGATTTTGCTTTGTAAACGACAGCTTTCCTTGCGCTCTATTGTACTCGCCTACGCGATCGCGGTTTTCAGCGCGGATATGTTTGAGGTTCTATTCAACCTGCTGCTAGGGCTGTACAAATTCCCTACACATTTAAGAATAAATCCAATCAATGATAATGAACTGGGCATTATATTTGCTGATACGTTAATCCTGCCTTTCAGCTTCATCATCTTCGTTTATTATGCTTCCAAGACAAACCGCATTTGGGTAACATCCCTTTCTTTCGCAATAGGATTTACCATCTTGGAATGGATTTTTTTAAAGTTTGGGTATATGGAATACCTGAATTGGAACCTGGCCTTTTCCGCCTTGTTCTATTTGGTCGGATTTCGCTTCGGTGCCTACCTTGCCCCGCGCATTTCAAGCTACAATCCGCCTGTTCCTGATTGGGCTCGACTTCTTTGTTTTTCACATATGATTATCATGTGGGTGGGGGCTTTATTCGCATCACCCTTACTCAAGATGTATCAATTCAAACCCGGCGTGTTTAAAGATTTCATGGCCGATTGCCGTTTTACAGACTTGCTTTCCGGAGATGTCTTAACCGTTCTTTGTGCGGTCTTCGTTCCAATAGTACCTCAGAAGCTAAAGCCGCTGATATTCGCCGTTATCGCTTGCGTCGGAGTATCTTTCGCTCTCTTCTCTTATCATAAAGGATGGTTAATCTATCACCATTGGAATCATTTTTTAACTATACTCCGGTATCTAGTACCTATCGTCTTGATTATGCTGTACGATCGTTGGGAGTCGTCCTATAAACTTTCTCATTGCCAGCTAAGATCACAGCCAAAGCCACACTTAGAAAAGCAACGATAAACCACATCAAGGCACCGGTATTATGCCAATACTGACTCCAATCTCCAGTTGAAATGACTGTGCGGAACCCTTGTACGGCATAAGTCATAGGCAAGCATTTGCTCACATACTGAATGATATCAGGAGCCAGCTGCAGCGGGAAAGTACCTCCGGAGGACGCCAGCTGCGTAACTAGAAGGAATATCGCGGCCAAGCGGCCAAGTGCTCCCAATAGCGTAACCAGCATGAATATGCATGAAACATATGTGAAAGACGCCGCTAGGCTGAGCAGAAGGAATTTGGGAACACTTAAGACCTCTATCTTAAATCCGTATAAAATAACGGCATCCACAATTAGTGTTTGAATGAAAGCAATGGATAGGAACAAACATAATTTGTTTACAAAATGAGTCCATCCGGCAACTCCGTTGTTCGGCTTGCGGTTAAACGGGATAATATTAGAAGCGATTAATCCACCGACAAACAAACCGAGTGTCAAAAAATAGGGTGTCATAGCTGATCCGTAATTCGGGACGGCATTGATTGTGTTCTCCACCAACTGAATCGGGCGGGAAAACATGCTAAGCATGGAATCGCTAGTGTGTATGCCCGACGACTTCTGTGAAGCCGTATTAAGGCTTTCTGATAATTTTTCGCTGCCGTCCACAAGTTGTAACATGCCATTCGCCAAAGGAACAGTTCCGGATTGAAGCTTCTGGCTCCCATCAGCTAAAGACAGGATACCGCTGCTCAAACTCTGAAAGCCCTTCTGCCATTTATCCATGCCATCTGCAAGCTGGCTCGCTCCAGACGCTATTTTGTGGGTACTATCCCCGGCTTCCGTAAGCTTTGCGCCGTATTGCTGCAAGCTGATGGCCAGTTGAGCCTGACCTGCTTGCAGAATATTCATACTTTGAACAAGCTGCAATTGGCCGTCGTGGATTGCTATGGCTTCTTTGGAAATGCCATCGGCGCTTTGCATGATCATCTGCAGATCCTGATCTTTCGCAAGATCCGGGTGACTTAGCATATATTTTTGCAGCTGCTCTGTTAAGCCTTGCGCATTTCCTTGAATTTGCGCTGAGCCTTGTTCCCCCGCTGCCATACCTGCGTTTAGTCGGTCGGCGCCTTGAACTAAATTCGCTGCGCCTTGCTCCAGCCGTTGATGCGCGGCAGTTAGCTGATCTACGCCAGATGATAACGCAGCGCTCCCATCCCTTAACCGAAGCATGCTTTGGGCAAGCTGCAATTGGCCTTCCGTCAACGGGTTTACTCCGTTAGATAAGCTCGAGGCTCCATTTGCCAACCGTTCTATACCCTCTTGTGCGGTACGAATGCCGTCATTCGCCTTAAGGGTACCCACATTCAACTGAGATGCGCCATTTCCTGCCATAGCCAATCCATTCGACAATTGGCGGAGGCTGTCAAACACCGTTTGGGTATACGATTTGGTAACTTCATTGCCTACTTCGTCTTTTAGCTTATCGATCGCCGCTGCCCCGATTTGTCCGGCAATAAAATTGTTACCCGGATTCGTTTTATACACTAAATTGGCGGTTTGAGGCTGGGCGTCCATTAAGGTTGTTACCTTCTGCGAGAAATCTTCAGGAATCCGGACCAGCATATAATATTGCCCTTTCTTAAGTCCGTCCTCCCCTTCGTCAGAAGTGACAAAATGAAAATCTAACGCTTTGTTCTTGTTCAAATTAGTGATTAAATCTTCTCCTATATGAATTAGTTTGCCTTCACTCGAAGCTCCCTTGTCCAAGTTGACAACAGCCACGGGAAGCTTGTCCAAACGTCCGTATGGATCCCAATAACCGAGTATAAACATTCCCGCATACAGCAGCGGAATCAACAGGAGAACGATAACGGCTATTCTCGCTTGTTTGTGCTTCACAATATGAAGCCAGTCCTTACAAAACAAATTCAACCCCTTCACTGCTATCTCCCCAATCTGTTATATAAAATAATCATGCGTATTATTATACGAACTATAAACAATAATGTATAATACATGATTATCTATAAGTTGATAGCTCACAGTCTATATATGAGTGAGAGAAGGGAACTCCCGCCGTTATGGAATTACTTCAGCTTCAATATTTTCAAATCGTAGCGCGTACCGAACATATGACGAAAGCCGCAGAGGAGCTGCAAATCGCCCAACCCTCCCTCAGTAAGACGATTGCCCGCCTGGAGGCGGATCTCGGAGTGCCTTTGTTTGACCGTCAGGGGCGTCAATTGCGATTAAATGCATACGGGAAAATATTTCTCTCACGCGTGGAAAAAGCCTTTATGGCGCTTAACGAGGGAAAGCGCGAGCTTCAGGATTTATCTGGTCTTCATCGAGGAAGCATCACATTAGCCGTTTCCATCCCTAGAGTATTACCGGATTTATTAGGATCATTTTTGACCCGGTATCCGCACGTTCATTTACGCCAATTTATCGAATCCACGCCTTCCATGAAACGTCTGCTTGAACATGGCGACATTGACTTTTGCATCTCCTCCATTCCCATCGCAGGCCCTGATATTGAATGGAAGCCGCTCATGACAGAAGAGATTTTCCTGGTCATATCTCCCGGACATCGATTATCCCAGTGTGAAAGTATCGATCTCATTGAAGTCAAAGACGAACCGTTTATTAGTATGAATGCGGGATTTGGTTTTCGAGATCTAACGGACGACTTTTGCCGCGAAGCCGGATTCGTTCCAAATATCGCTTTCGAGGGAGATGACCCGGATATTATCGGAGGATTAGTGGAACAAGGACTGGGGATCGCATTTATCCCTGCTCTGTCTTTGAAACGCGCTTCCCGCCCCAAGTTAGAACGTCTTCGGATTATTAACCCTGCATGTCATCGAACGATAGGCTTAGGATTTTCCAAGAGTCGTTATTTATCGTTGGCGGCACAGCAGTTTCAACATTTTGTTGAGGATTATTTTTCGAGGATCTCATCAGAAATTTCAACTCGGATTTAATTTCGGGAGAATTAAAGGGCATCCCATTGGATGCCCATTTTACCACAGGAATTATAGTTACTCTTACCTTATTTCTTCTATTTAACAACCTTTTTGGATGCGAATAAAAAATAAACAAAGAACACACTGCAAATGAATGCAATGAACCCATAACCGCCGAAAATATCAAATCTTGACGAGAAGAAACCAAAACCCAAACCTACAATCATAATTACTGCATTTTCCCCTAATGATTGAAACGAATCAAGAGTCGCTCTCATCTGTGATTCAATTCTATGATGTAAATATCCGGTTGCAATCGGTTGAATTAGGCCTGCAAACAAACCAATTAACAATATCGCCGCTAAGCCCGAATAGTCTTTAATTACGGATATATATATGAATCCTAATGCAATAACACCGGTCACTACAGACAGCAAAGTCCTGTAACTAAACCAGGATTTCATCGAATGTGCAAGCATATTCCCCGGAAGTCCCAAGAACATAAATCCTGCAGAAAACAATCCAAAATAGATCACCGGGATCTCCAGTTTCTCTAAATAAAGCTGCCAGAACTCATAGATAAAACTCAAGGCCGACCCTGTAACCATGCCTGAAAACAACACTAGAGAAACGCCTCGATTATTCCTGAAAAAGAGCAAAGAAGCTTTCATATATTGTTTAATCTCTATCGGCTCATCGGAATTGCTTTTAACAGCAGGCTCAACCAGCATCAATGTTACACACAAGGAAACAAGCATGCTGACAAAAGATATCCAATAATTCAACTCAAAGTCAAACCGGCTAGCCAACAGACTCCCACAAAAAGCCGCTATGATCGCCGATGCGAAATCAACCGCATTCAAGCGACCTAGAACCTTTTCAAAGGACTGTTCCTTGCCATTGAGCAATAATGAATCATAAAGCAGCGCATTAACCGATCCGCTGCTAGCTGAACTGGCAATGCCCGCCAGAAAAATAGCAGCTGCAAAGTGCCGGAACTCCGTTGCAAACACCAATATAAGAAACATGAAACACCATAAAACAGCGCTTAACACCATCATTTTCTTCCGGCTCCACTTATCGGCCATGATTCCTGTAGGAACCTCAAGTAAAACAATCGTAATTGCATAAATAATCTCTGTATATACGACCATCTGGATTGTCATGCCCCGCTGTTCCCAAAACAACCTTTCAATTACATAGGCAGGTACTAGGCTGTGAAAGAACCGTATGACATAAAGTTTCCATATATTGTCCATTACCTTCATGATTAATAAGCTCCTCTCATTAACTGATTGCAGCAATCACAACCACAAATGGAGGACCTCGTGTACTAATTGATTTTAAGGCTTAGCAGGGAGGTCGTACGAATCTCATAGTAACATCTCCTTGGATTCTAAATTTACATTCGCTCTCTATGTTGTTAAATCTATACTATGTTGATGGAAAAAATTAATCAATCCGATTTAAAGCTTTTTGCTTGCGGAAGACCAATTGAGAAGACATAGTATAAGATCAACAAAGATTGAAGAACGATGGAAAGTACGGACATTTAGATTTCCTCCATCTATTTTAAGTAAAATAAAATTGGAGTTATAGTTCTGCTAACACCTGTGCAATTATCAAACAATTCAAACCTATCCGTTTTCTAAACTAACTGTACTTCTGTTAAAATAAAGGCATTAACTATGATTGAGGGGATTTATTTGAAAATACTTATCGTTGAAGACGACCTTTCACTGCTTGAAGCAATTAAAGAAATATTCGAAAATGAGTCCTTCGACACAACAGGAACTTCGATGGGAGATGAAGGGTGCTACTTAGCGGAGCAAGGAAGCTATGACCTTATTCTTCTTGACGTAATGCTGCCTGGAATGAATGGTTTGGACATTGTAAAGCGTTTGCGGGATCAACAAATTTCAACGCCGATCATCATGCTGACGGCAAAGGACAGCGTCGAGGATTGCGTAAAGGGGCTTGATGCCGGGGCTGACGATTATGTCACGAAGCCCTTTGCCGTTACAGTACTGCTCGCTAGGGCCAGGGCAGTTCTAAGAAGACATGGGACCATCGATCTGGATGGTGAAATGTCTTGCGGACAAATTATTCTGGCACCAAGCTTAAGAGATGCTTACGCCGGTGAACAGTCTTTGAAATTAACCGCTAAGGAATATGAGCTATTGGAATTTTTCTTGTGCAACAAGGAACAAATTCTATCCAGAGATCAAATCTTCGACCGGATTTGGGGATTCGATTCGGATTCTTCTTCGACTGCGGTTGATGTATATGTACACCATCTGCGCAAGAAGCTTGCTCCTTTTGGTGGAGACCTCTATTTAAGAACCATTCGAGGGGTAGGATATTTGTTTAAAGGAGACTCCAATGTTCAATAAAACCCGTATTCAATTGGTATTGCTAAATTCTGCTGTGCTTGTATTGATTTTGATAGTATCCGGAATTACCTTATATGCCCATTTAAGCTTTCGACTATATCATCAAGCTGATGAGGCAATGATGAATATTGCAAGAGCCTTGAAGACAGGCTCCATCGATCAAATGCTTCGTTTGGATCATCCGGAGCCCGACCCTGACCGAAAGACTTCCTACTTTTTCTGGGACGAACAAGGACATTTAATCAATCAATATCCGAAGAAAGTATTCTCTTTGGATGAGGCTTCACGGTTCAAGAATATAGCCATCGATGATTCTTTGCAGAATCTGTCTGCAGACGGACGAGAATTCCGGGTATTGAAGTTTCGTAATCCAATGAATGCATCAGCCGGTTCATCTTCGCTACCCCATGCATCTTATGTTGTCGTCGTTAGAAGTCTTGAGTCCGAGAATAAAATGCTCCAGACGCTTCGTGCGGACCTCACCTTTGGCAGCGCAGCCGGTGTGCTGTTCTCCATTCTGGCAGGCTTTTACTTAGCAGGCCGTTCCCTTGTGCCTATTCGCAGGTCATGGGACAAACAACAGCAATTCGTTGCGGACGCCTCCCATGAACTGCGGACGCCAACTTCGGTGATCCAAGCCCGCACCGAGCTTTTGTTTCGGCATCCGCTGCATACGATTGAACAGGAGAGCCAGAACATAGCCGTTATCTTAAATGAAAACAAGCGAATGGGGAAGCTCATCGACGATCTACTCACACTGGCAAGAACCGATTCCAACCAAGTTCAAATTCATGCCGCCGCGATACCGTTAAACCCGATTCTTGAAGAGATAAAGGAGCACTTTGAGCTGTTGGCGGAAACCAAATCCATTAGCATTTATTCGAATTTCCAGCCTTCCATCGTCTGGGGGGACGAAAGCCGTCTTCGGCAATTGTTTGTCATTTTATTGGATAATGCCCTAAAGTTTACCCCGCCTCACGGATCCATTGAATTTACCAGTCACATTTCATCGCATTCCATTCAGGTCAGCGTGAAAGACAGCGGATGCGGCATCGCGGAATCCGATCTTCCTCACATTTTCGAGCGGTTCTATAGAGGGGATAAGGTTCGTTCCCGCACAGAAGGCGGAACAGGACTTGGTCTTTCTATCGCCGAGTGGATTGTACATGCGCATAAAGGCAGTATTAATGTCACCTCCCAGCTTTCCATCGGAACCGAATTTCGGATCATATTACCAAGAAAAACATAGACACTACCTATATGATGTGCGTTTTAAGATAATATTAATGTTCTCCCTTTATAATGATGTTATTGATGGGCATAAATAATAATCATTGGAGGGATTCACATGGCAAAGATGAAAAAAAAGTGGGTCGTCCTTTGCTCAACTGCTATTGGAGCAATATACACGGCTGGATATCTCGCAACGGATACTCAGGCTACGATGATACAGCAACCGCTTCAACAAGCTCAAGTTTATATGCAAACGGATAGCAGCCAACCACAGCAACAGGCCCAAGTTGACTCGCAGACACTAAGCAGTCAATCTACACCACAAGCTCAAGTTAATACACAAACTAAAAGCAGCCAACCTACACCACAAGCTAAAGTTAATACGCAAAAAACTAAAACCGTCCAACCAAAAAGTATTTATAAGGATGGTACTTATATGGGTGCAGGCAGCAATCGACGCGGCTCGATTCAAGTGGCAGTAACCGTTAAAGGCGATAAAATAACAGATGTTCAAATCAGCAATTTTGCTATGCATTATACAATAAGTGACGTAGTAGGGTTACCTGGTGAAGTGTTACAAATACAAAGCGCGCAAGTGCAGAATGTATCGGGCGCAACGTATAGTACTCAAGCTTTCAAGGATGCTGTACAAGAAGCACTTTCCCAAGCAAAAAACGCATAGCGGGTACGAACATGAAAAAAACAAAATTATTTATGGATACTGTTGTAGATATACAAGTTGTCAATCCGACATCAAAGGCTGAAGCAGAAGCGGCAATTGATCGTGCTTTCGAGGCATTTCGAAATGTCGAACATGCCTGCAGCCGTTTCAGCCCGGACAGTGAGTTGATGGTGGCATGCCGACAGATCAAGACCCCCGTATCCATTAGTCCGTTTTTATTTGAGCCTTTGAAGTTTGCTTTGGAGGTGGCGAATTGGACGAAGGGCCAATTCGATCCTGCTGTAGGGAAAACCATGGAAAATCACGGATTCAATGAGCATTATTTAACTGGGGAAACCATTCAAAGCGAATCATCTGATTCTGCTACTTATCAAGATATCGTCTTAAATGAACAGGATCGCACATTATATTTGCGGAAGCCGCTTGTTATTGATTTGGGAGCCGTAGCTAAGGGATTCGCCATCGATTTGGCCGCACATGAGTTGAAACAATTTGAAGGATTTATCGTTAATGCCGGCGGTGACCTCTATGCCGGAGGATTAGATGAGCGCGGAAGTAAATGGAGAATTGGCATTCAACATCCCGAGCACAAAGAACAAATCATACAAACCATTGATATTTCGAATGAAGCGGTTTGTACCTCGGGAAGTTACGAGCGCAAGAGCACATTAAAAGCCGGTATGCATCACATCATCGACCCCATAACCAGACGATCGCCCAATGAATGGGTCAGTTGCAGCGTCATCGCCCCATACGCCATGATGGCGGACGCCTTTTCGACGGCATCTTTCTTACTGGGTTCAGACCACGGAAAAACATTATTAGAACAAGTTGATCTCAAGGGAATCTTGATTACATCCGATTTACAAATATGCAAAGTAGGGGGTATATAAATTGACAGCTAACCAATGGGCCAAAACACCAAAAGGATATGTCGTATTTTCCATGGTTGCACTTTTATTTATAGCCGCCATTTGGACATCAGACATTAAGGGCATTTATAATGCCATCATTGCCGTCGCTGCTTGTTCAGCAGTGGATTTGCTTGGTTCCCGTATAGTCAAAAAGAAACGAACGATGCCGGATGGTGCGGTGATAACAGGGTTAATCATTGCTTTGATCTTAAGCACAGCTACCTCATGGTATATTGTTGCATTAACTTCCGCCATAGCTATTTTGTCCAAATATATATTTGTCCATAAGAAAAAACCCATTTTCAATCCTGCGGCTTTCGGACTGCTTCTGTCCATCCTGTTGTTTCAAACCGGACAAAGCTGGTGGGGTGCATTCGGGGATCTTCCTGCATGGTCCATGCTGTTCCTCTTGATTGGCGGGTACATGATAACTAATCGGATAAATAAATTCCCCCAAGTGTTTATATTTCTTGGAACGTATTTAGTTTTATTGCTCGTTATGGCTCTTCTTAATGTAGGAGGCGCCTCTGACGCACTTCGACCGCCCTTTATAAACGCTACACTTTTCTTTGCCCTTTTTATGCTCACAGATCCGCCTACTTCACCGGCCAAAGTTAAAGATCAAATCATGTTCAGCTTCCTCACAGCGGTTGTTGGAGCCGTTGTCTATGGGCTCTTCGGAGGTTTGATGTACTTGTTTATAGGGTTGCTTTTCGGGAACCTTTACCACTTATTGAAATCACGCTCATCTTTAAAAGCACCCAAGCAGGCATCCAAGCAGAATAGCATAAAGTTACCAGTGTAAACCACCTAAAAGAGCAAATACTAGTTTTTGAAAAATAGTTGCAGTTAGAGGTGATATGCCTAGCACATCACCTCTAACTGCAACTTTACATATGAGGCTTTTCAGGTGTATTTGCCTCTTTGAATGCAGGAAACACCACGTCGTAGATTCGTGAGCTCTCAGAAAAATTATATTGTACTGCTGCAGGCAACGATCTCCCGAATCAAATTCGGAAACCAATCGTTCAGCTGTTGGAACGAAAAACCGGCTGATTCTGCCTTTATCGTATCCATATACCATGATTCGGGGATGCCGAAAGGGGACATATTCGCTTCTTCAGTCTCGCTGAGAATGTTCGCTTGTTTGCCCGTAGCTTCAGTTATTAGCGAGATGATTTGCCCAGATGATAATTCTCCTTGAGAACAGGCATTGACCGGTCCTTCCAGATTGGAATTGCCAAGCCAGGCGAGAAAAGAGGCCGCTTCATCGGAACGGATGAACGACATTCTCGCATTTCGATTTGGTATTCCAAGGGGCAGCCCTTGTTGTACATGCTCGACGTGAAAATGTAGTCGCCGAGTGTAATCGTCATGGCCCAAAACGATTGGAAAACGTACCGCCGCAGTCGGAAATGGCGCTTTTTGAAATATTACCGCTTCGACAAGCCGTTTTCCTTCAGCATAGTCTCCCTTAGGCTGATAAGGCTTAGGAAGAGGATAACTGTACGGATCGAAATCGCCTTCTCTTTTTCGAGGTTCTCCGAATGGATAGACACTAAGCGATGACGTTACTATGTATTTTCCCGCGCGTCCCGCAAACAATTTCACTGCGTCCTCCGCCTCCTGCGGCGTGTAACAGATGTTGTCGTACACAACATCAAACTTCAAGTTGCCAAGCGCATGGCTAAGCGCAACCGGGTCGGTCCGATCCGCCTGAAGCCGCTTTACCGAGCTGCCAAACGGATCCGGGATATTCCCCCTCGTTACGATTGTTATATCAGCCTGTTCCTGGATCAATTGTTCCACCAGCTTTTTGCCAAAAAATCTTGTACCGCCTAAAATGAGCACCTTTTTCATAGTCAACACCTCCTCGTATGAATAGTAACATAAACCACCTTTACTTATGATAAGGTTTACCGCGCTGTCTGTATCGACAAGATTTAGGCCATCCTTTTGGGATGGCCTTTTCTTGGTATGAACATCCGATAATTATTAAACACGGGCTGATTTTTTATTTAAACAAAAGATTGTAAACGATCTGTGCGCATTCAGCGCGGTTTGCTTCGCCTTTAGGATCAAAAATGCCAACCTGACGTCCTTGAATGAACCCAAGTTCAGCCGATATGTTCACATATACTTTTGCCCAATCGCTGACTTTGGACAAATCGTTGAAGGCAGCATCTTTCGACGATTTCGCCTTTGTTCCCGACTTGACTTCATAAGCTCGCACGATCATTTTGACCATTTCTTCACGCTTAATGGACTTATCAGGTGCAAATTGGGTACTCGATACACCATCAATTATACCGGCTTTGTATGCAACGGCTATTTCGTTCGCAAGTCTGTGTGTGGAAGGAACATCAGTGAATTGGCTCGAAGCCGCTTCCTTCAGACCGAGACCTCTTACAAGCATGGCTGCGAATTCCGCGCGGCTAACGTTTTGCATGGGAGCGAACTGGTCGTCCGTTATGCCGCCGATTACATTTTTAACTGACAATTGTTTTATGACATTGTACGCCCAGAAGGTCGGCGCAACGTCTTTAAATTCTTTTGTGGGTTTAGTTTCGACCTTTGTAGACCGGTTTTCAAGGGAGGCGGCGATCGGCAGGCTTTTTGAAGTAAAATTATCCTTGATATACTGCAAAGTAGCGTCCAAATCGACCGGTCCTGCTACACGGTCGGTTCCATGCGTTAGCAGCACGTATTTATCCCCGCCGTTAGCCATAAAATCGTTCACGGTAATAGTATAAGTCCCACTGTCCTGAATTGGTGTACCGTCAAGCTTTTTGATCTCAACTACTTTTTCGCCGGCTGGTTTGTTGTCATCCCAGGTGTAGGTAAAGCCGGAGGATTGCCCGATACGCGGTCTTTGCGGGTCCTGTCCCTTCCACTGCTGGTTTAACAGCTCGCGGAACTGAGCCCCCGTCAGGGTCATCTTGATCAGTACATTGCCGAAAGGCTGGATCTTGAACATGTCGCCGTAAGTAACTTTACCGGAAGGCATATCATTGCGGATACCGCCGGAATTCATAAAAGCAAAGTCGGTCTTCATTGCAGCGCGCATTCCGTCGGCGATCAGGTTGCCGAGGGCGTTTTCCCCCGCTGGGCTGACCGTTCGGGTAATCTCCATACCCGTTGTTCCAATTGCTTCGGTCAATTTTGGCGTTCCGACTGACAAATTTTTGATGAAGGCCTCAGTGTCTGGGTCCGGAGTGACGCCTTTATGGGTGGTGCTTACGATCTCAGCTTTTTTGCTGACCACCTTATCCGTTGCCGGATCGATCTCAAGATCGACATCGGAAAAAGCCTGGCCGTATGAATAAGCTTGAACGATCAGCTTACCATTAACATTGACATTTAACAGCCCATGATTATGTCCAGCAAAAATGATATCAACCCCGCTGTCGAGTTTCTTTGCCAAATCGATCACTTCACCGTTTGCATCCTTTTCGGACGTGCCGAACCCGGGGTCATGCGCTAGCAGTACGATAGTCCCTACGCCTTGCTTCTTCATTTCGGCGACCGCCTTGTTTACCGCTTCCGCCTGGTCGATGAATTTATACCCTTTGATGCCGCTCGGGTTAACAATACTTGGCGTCTCCATCGTAACTACACCAGTAAATCCGATTTTCACGCCACCCACTTCTTTAATCGTATAAGTCGGAAAAATCGGCTGATTTGTTGTCTCGTCAACCACGTTGGCAATCACGTATTTGAAATCCGGATTGGCGCCGGCAAAATTTTTTCCAGTAAACGGATTGGTTCCGCCAAATACCAAACGTTTGACTTCTGCGACGCCATGATCGAATTCATGATTTCCCAACGTCCCGACGGAAAAACCAAGCTTGTTCAGATAATCGATCGTCGGTTCGTCCTGGGATAAGGCCGACAATGGAGCACTTGCTCCAACCGCGTCCCCTGCATGTACCAACAGTGTATTGGGATTCGTCTTCTGGCGTTCTTTGAGGTATGCGGCCAGGTAGCTGGCTCCCCCTCGCTGGTCGACAACCTTGCCGCTCGAATCTTTAATGTCTGCAACCGTATCGAGTTGCCCGTGGAAATCATTGATGCCCAATAGCTGCACTTTCACCGTTGTGGTTGTAGCATCTGCTGCGGAAACCGTAGCAACTGCCATAGAGCCGAACAGGGAAAAACTGATCAGCAAAGAAAAAATCTGTTTCTTCATTTTTTACCTCTTTCTTCCGTTTTAACGGCGAAATCTAGTATCTTCTCTATTATAAGGGCTTTTTGTAAACTCTTAGTAAACAGTATGTTACAATTTTATTTAGTATTCATGATATTCTGAAAGTAAAGTTAGTGAGGCAGAAGCCTTACATCGGTACCGTTTATAAGGTCGCCATGGGGAGCTGACCAGCTTCTGGCATAGTAGGCTTTACATTTTTACTTAGAATAATAAAAGAATCAATTGATATAGAGGTAAATATGGAAAATTTAAATGGTTTAGAGAAACTTGTTTTTTTTGAAGTCAATCACGATCGTTGGTCTGATTTTGAGAAGTTGTTTGAAAGCCGGGGCGGACCGAAGAATTGTTGGTGTATGGTCTGGCGTGGGAAACCTGAGGATCGCAAAGATAAGGAAACGAAAAAATCTTCCATTAGGAACATGGTGCAAGAAAATGTTCCTATAGGTATATTGGGGTATGTTGAGAATGAACCGATAGCATGGTGCTCTATCGCTCCGCGTTCAACTTATCGTGATCTCGGTGGATTACATGAACCTAATGAGAATCCTGATCACGTTTGGTCTTTAGTTTGTTTCTTTGTATCTCGGAAATTTCGCGGACAAGGGGTTATGAATCAGCTGATACAAGCAGCCGTCAAGCATGCACGTAAGAGAGGTGCAACAGTCGTTGAAGCCTATCCTGTTGACCCCGATTCCCCAAGCTATCGTTTCATGGGATTTGTTCCGCTATTTAGAGAACTTGGGTTTATCGAAGTTGGTATTGCGGGAAGCCGTCGTTATGTAATGCGTTTAATGTTGCATTAATTATTTTCTCCATACAATTGCATACTTTTTTCGATATTTTAAATCCTCTTCTGTTTCAATTAAATCCAGTGCTGCTTGCTTAATAATCTCATCTGGCTAGTAATCATATAATCATATAGCTTCCGAAGACCTTGGATGATGTCAAAACGAATCAAAGTGTAGTTCTTATCTTCAATACAATTTCTATATCGTTCAAAAAGTCCTTGTAATAATACTTCTTTCTGTTGCTTGCCCGCCGCGCCAATTTTCCACAGAGACAGGAGACAGTGTCGTGACGAATCGCTTGTCCTTTGTCACTTACAATAAAGCCGAAAAATCACCTAGTATCATTCGCTTTTTGCTAAATTGCAAAGGAGTTGTGCTGCAATAGCCCGCCGATGGTTATCCGGATGACTAGATCATTTCTTAAGTCATCCCATATTTCATAAACCCAATCAACTTCTTCATTAGTTATCATCATTTGGATTTGGTGAAAAGCTTGATTCTGTATGTTCCGATTTTGAGATTTAAGGTTTTCAATGCTGGTTCGAAGATAACTATCCACATCCGTTGCCACCTTAATTTATGTGCTGCTTACTCGATCCGACTAATGTCATGCATTTATTCAGCATGTACTTCATCGTTCCGAAGCAACCGGTCAAAGGATCGACCTATGAACAGTACAATTACCCTTGCAAATAGCAAAAATATGAATACCCAGTAAGATTTCGGTTGCAATACTTTCAGCATGTATAATAATAAATCCAGCCCGGTGAACCCGGCAATTAAGGTCGCTTTCCAAAACCACCGCACACGATATACGATTAGAATAGTCAGTGGAAAGGCAAAGAGCACGTTTATCGGCGACATAATAATGTTGCTATTTACGCCCAGCGCTCGTATCCATTTGCTAATAAACTGGCCTTGCTTTAAATGCAAGATGATGTAGACATATAATTGCATACTAAAAAAATATAAGATTGAAAGCATTGTTATGAAGGTAAGACTTCTTCCGTGAGGACGGTTCAACCGCCGATACCACACTTTTGCTAGGTAGAATAGCAGTATAACTGTAAAAGATGTGTACCACGTTTTCCACCAATATTGCTCGTAAATGCCTAACTTCACAAATAGCGCTTCAATACCCGAAATGATTCCGGATATGACGATGATCCATCCCCAGCCGAGCTGAAAAACGCCAATGAGAACGGCTGCCGAAGGCAATACGAATAAGTCGGAAATAATTCCACCCCAAATACTGTCGGCATAATTGTCAGGTATGAATCCGGGAAAAAAATCGTAGGCTCTCAATATCGTGTGGAGAAAAGCTTCAATGAAAAAACAAACACCGGTTATGCCAAACCACAGTGTGATCGTGTGCTTATTTCTTGATTTCCAATAAGTACTAGCTACAACAATTGAAGCGATGACAACAAGGGAAAGATACCAGAACCTACCGTGCATGAATCCTCCTGCTTTTCAGTTGCTACATTCATATACTCTAAAGATAACCTGTTATGATAAAGTTTACTCTTTACCATGACTGATCATCTATTACTTTTTAAAGCAAAAATGAAAAGGCACCTAATTAAGGCACCCTTTCGTCTTCCATCAGAAACATGGAAGTCTATTCAGTTATTTTCACTACCGCATTTTGTAATGCCTGAACAACCTTATCACACCAGCTATCAAATTCCTTATCCTCTTTTTGAAGTTCAGGATGGGCTAAAATATAGGCAACCGTTTGCCTAATACCTTGGTCTAATCGAGTTGTTGCAACAAATTCGGGAACTAGCCTTTTTAGCTTTGAGTTATCAAAAACGACGGAATTCGCCTTATCTCCCAGCAATCCACCTCTATAATCTTCTTTACTGCATGCAGCCAAAAATTCCGATGAAACATGAACAGCGTTGAGCTTCACGCCAAGGGCATCAGCAATTACTTCGTATATTTGATTCCAGGTAACCGACTCATCTGAAGTGATTTGAACAGACTCTCCAATCGCATGAATATTGCCCATTAAACCAATGAAGCCTTTAGCAAAATCACTATTGTGCGTCATTGTCCACAGGGAAGTTCCGTCTCCATGAATGATAACAGGTTTGTTCTCAAGCATTCGCTTAGCAACCTGCCAGGTACCCTTACTTCCATGTACACCAAGCGGAATGGAACGTTCATCATAGGTGTGACTTGGTCTTACGATTGTAATTGGAAACCCATTGTCACGATATTGCTTCATCAAATAATCTTCACAGGCAATTTTGTTTCTGGAATAGGCCCAATATGGATTTGATAGTGGAGTGCCCTCAGTAATTCTGTAATCTGACAAAGGCGTTTGATAGGCAGAAGCAGAGCTAATAAATATGAACTGTTTCGTTTTGCCCTTAAATAAGCGATAATCTCTTTCCAATTGGACAGGCTCAAATGCTATAAAATCAGCAACTATATCAAACTCCAAGTTTTCAATTAGTTTAGCTACATGAATTTCGTCATTTATATCAGCTTGTATGAGGTTCACATTAGCTGGCAATGCCTTATTTCTTGTGCCCCTATTCAAAAGATAAAGCTCGCATCCTTTTTCTAGCAGCTGCTTTGTAATTGCAGAACTGATCGTCCCAGTCCCTCCAATAAATAGCGCTTTCATACATCCACCTCCGTTTTTATTGGTGCTGCAGCAAGGGCCTCTCTTTTAAACCGAGAGTAAAAAAATGCTCCCCGTTTCACTAATTCTTTAAAATAAATATCTTGATTAAACGCTCAGAAAACTAAATAATATGAAACAAGACTTAATTTATCATATACAGCAGAAAGGTTGACATTGACATCATGGCGTTATCTCAACGTATTACCTCGAAACAAGCTAAAGAGCCGTTCCCTGTCTCTATCCTTTCTCTTACAGTTGGTGCCTTTGCGATTGGCATGACAGAATTTGTCATCATGGGTCTTCTGCCTAATGTCGCTGAGGATTTGCATGTCAGCATTTCATCCGCAGGACAACTCATTACCATGTATGCCCTAGGGGTGGCAATCGGGGCTCCCATATTGACTGTTCTCACCCATCGAATCCCGCAAAAGAAACTGTTGTCGCTGCTTATGGTCTTATTTATTCTCGGTAATGGAATCTCTGTTTTCGCTCCAAACTATGCCATTCTGATGGGAGCCCGCTTGATAACCGCATTGACCCACGGGACTTTCTTTGGCGTTGGGGCTGTAATCGCATCTAATCTTGTACGTCCGGACAAACGTGCCGGGGCCGTATCTATTATGATGGCTGGACTAACCATCGCGAATATTATCGGTGTTCCTCTGGGAACATTTATCGGTCAACACTTGGGTTGGCGATCCTCGTTTGGTGCTATTGCGATTATGGGAATCGTGGCATTGCTCGGCATACTTATCTTCATACCGAATATCCGACTCGACAAACCAGCGAGTATTGTTCAGCAGATTACCGCTCTTGCCAATCCCAAGCTACTTGTATACCTGCTGATCGGAGCACTGGGCAACGCCGGCCTATTCGCAGTATTTACTTATATTACACCACTGCTAATGCAAGTCGCCGGTTTTGCCGAACATAGCGTTACCTGGATTCTTGTCCTATTCGGCTGTGGAGTGACCATCGGCAATATCATCGGCGGGAAGCTTGCGGACTGGAAGTTAATGCCCTCCATACTTGGACTTTACTTTACGATATGTGTCATCCTAACCATCTTTACCTTTACAATTTATAATCCCATAGCTGCAGTATTGACCATTTTCCTTTGGGGAGCTGCTTCCTTCGCCGTGTTCCCGGGGCTGCAAGTACGAATTATGAACCTGGCACAGGCAGCGCCGGCACTTGCCTCTACCTCCAGCCATTCAGCCGGTAATCTGGGTAATGCATCCGGCGCTTTCATTGGGGGATGGGTCATTACTCATCTGTCCATCACATCCCTCCCTTGGGTCGGTGCTTTGCTTGTAGGACTGGCACTGATTTTAGGAATTGTCTTCTATATCGCAGAACGCAAGCCCGCTTCAGCGTAATCCTTCTCTATCTTGATATATACAGCCCCGGCATCGCTCAGATGCTGGGGCTTTTTTGCGACTATTGTAAATTTAGTGTGCTTTAGCACAAAAAATTACGCTGTTACTTGTGGTAAGGTGAGGCTTAGTCTTATTCGACGGCTATTTTACGAATTTCCGCAAGTGTTGCTTCGTCTAAAGTCACATCGATGGCCGGCAGTACACTTAAGATGTGGCTTGGCTTGCGAACGCCTACAATGGCGCTTGTCAACGCCGGATGAGCTAGATCATAGGCAATGGCAAGCTGCGGTATGGAAATACTGTACTTGCTCGCGATCACTTTCAACTTCTCGACGCGGTCCACATT
The DNA here is from genome assembly GCA_000500245.1 of Cronartium ribicola 11-2. Lineage (NCBI taxonomy): Eukaryota > Fungi > Basidiomycota > Pucciniomycetes > Pucciniales > Coleosporiaceae > Cronartium > Cronartium ribicola. Next base: position 136,058 of record KI576268.1, read on the forward strand.
TTTCCTCAAACCTTCTCCGGTATGCGCAGCGTTGCGCGAGCGCCAATCGTCATTAGAGAATTTGGTGTCGTATGTATAATTTCCAGACAGAAGACCTGAGGTCAGCGGGCTATAGGCAACGACGCCAATCCCATTCTCCAGACAGAACGGCAGTATCTCCTTTTCAACAGCAGGCCTCAGAATGGAATACGGCGGCTGCAGAGAATCTACATGCCTTACGGTAAGCGATGCTTCCAATAACGGAATATTGTAATTGCTAACGCCCACATAACGAACTTTGCCGTCTTGTACGAGCTTATCCATGGCGCGCATGGTCTCTTCCGCAGGAGCGTTCGCATCCGTATCCGGCCAGTGCATCTGATACAAATCGATATAATCGGTTCCGAGACGACGCAGCGATGCTTCCGCTTCCCGGAGGATGGAGTCGTAAGTTCCATTCTTGGTGATGGTTTTGTTCTCGTCCCAAACCAGTCCGCATTTGGTTGCCAGTACGACTTTGTCGCGATCGCCTTTCAACGCTTTTCCGATAACTGCCTCGGAGTGGCCTAGCCCATAGACGGCTGCAGTGTCATAAAAGTTGATTCCGTTGTCTAATGCGACACGCACGCTTTCGACTGACAGCTCATCGTCCTGGTTGCCCCAAGCGCTGGCCCAGCCGCCTCCGCCGATCGCCCAGGAGCCAAAGCCGATAACTGATATTTCAGGACCATTCTTGCCAAGTTTGCGATATTTCATGAATATATTTCCTCCTATGCCACACCAATTTACAAGTGCAGTTTGTTTTTTAATTGTTTATCGTTTATGTGATAGGCTATTACCATGCGTAAGCTTGCGGAGCCTCGCCTCCAGGACCCGGGAAAATTACGTCCAGACGTTTCATGGTTTCTTCCGAGAGCTTGATATCGATGACCTGCAGCGTATTCTGGAATTGCTCGAGCGTCCTAGGTCCGATAATCGGCGCCGTTAAGGCCGGATGTTTCAGTGTCCAAGCCAGTGCAACATTCGCTTCGCTTTCGCCGATTTCCCGGCACAGCTTGGCGAACTGTTCCAGCTTTTCCCGGTTGGCTTCCACCCGTTCCTGGGAACGCGCGCTTCTCGAACCGACAGGAGCACTTAACGCGTTTCCTCCAAGCAAGCCGCCGTCCAACGGACTCCAAGCAATGACGCCTATCCCATGCTCTTCAGCGGCAGGAAGCACTTCCAATTCGGGCAATCTGCACAACAGGCTGTATTTATGCTGTTCGGAAACGAGTCCCAAAGTATGTCTTGCTTTAGCTTCATATTGAGCTTTCACCAAATCTCTTCCAGCAAAATTGCTTGAACCCACATAACCGATTTTTCCCTGATTCACATAAACCTGAAAAGCTTCCCAGAGTTCATCCCAGGATACATTGCGGTCGACATGGTGCATTTGATAAAGTTCAATATAATCCGTATTCAAGCGACGGAGGGATTCTTCCAAGTGGCGGCGAATTTTGTAAGCGGACAATCCGCGCGGTTCATTAGGCCCATCTAGCGGATTTTCCATGCCGCCATACACTTTGGTAGCCAAAACTACCTTTTCTCTGCGACCGCCGCCCTGTGCAAACCAGCGCCCGATAATTTCCTCTGTTCGTCCCCTGTTTCCCTGCCCGCCGTACACGTTAGCGGTATCGAAAAAGTTGATTCCGGCGTCCAAAGCGGCGTCCATGATCCGGAACGATTCCTTCTCATCTGTCTCAGGCCCAAAATTCATCGTTCCCAAACATAATCTGCTGACCTTCAAACCCGACTTTCCTAGGTAAGTATATTCCATTTGCGACTCCTCTCTATCCTTTAAAATAATCCGCTCTTTTCATAAAAATATGTTCGATGCGTTCAACAATTTTGCCGTCCTGCTCAAATTTTTGTTTCACTTCGTTCCATTCCTTGTCCTGCAAGAAAGTTTCCCACTGTCTTGTCCGCTCTTCCATGCATTCGTACTTCATCGTGTAATACAACTTGGGTTGTTCCTCCAAATCCTCCCAGAAATCACAGACCTGCATGCCAAGCCTTGCGAAAATACCAAGCGTATGATTGGAAAATCGATTGCGAATCGCATCTATTTTTCCCGGTAGTATTGTATAAATTCTCAATTCGTAAATCATTCGTCTTTCACCGCTTATCATTTGGTATTTTCATTTCCGATCAACTACATATTCAATTATAGAGAATCATTTCTGTCATGAGAAGAAGTGAATAAATTTATACTAAGTTACTTGAGGTTAACCATCCGTATGAACTTACTAAAGTTGAGAAACCATAAAAAAATGAGTACACTGTAGATAATGAAGGAGGGGTCAGAATGGCCGATCTAGCAAATAAAATAGAAATAGGAATCAGTACATTTTTGGAGTCCACACCTGACCCGGTGACTGGAGAGGTCATCACCCATGCCGAGCGGCTGCGCAACGCGGTTGAGGAGATCGTACTGGCCGATCAGGTCGGTCTGGATGTCTATGGAATCGGGGAGCATCATCGAGCCGACTACGCAGGTACCGCACCCGCCGTTGTACTGGCAGCAGCGGCTGCTATGACCAAACGGATCAGGCTTACGAGTGCCGTTACCGTGCTGTCTTCGGACGACCCGGTTCGCGTATATCAAGCTTTCTCCACCCTTGACGGTATTACTAACGGTCGGGCTGAAATTATGGCGGGCAGGGGTTCATTCATTGAATCTTTTCCTCTATTCGGATATAACCTGGATGATTATGACGAATTGTTCGAGGAGAATCTGGAGCTGCTGCTTGCGATCAGGTCCTCTGAGAAAGTGACTTGGCGCGGTGGTCATCGTCCAGCCATTCAAAACCGTGGCGTCTACCCTCGGTCCGTTCAGAATCCGCTGCCCGTGTGGATCGCAAGCGGCGGAAATCCAGAGTCGGTCGTTCGGGCAGGAATGCTCGGTCTTCCCATCGCTTTGGCCATCATTGGCGGAATGCCCGAGAGATTTGCACCATTGGTCGCTCTCTACAAAGAAGCTGCATTACGGGCCGGACATGATCCATCTAAGCTGCCCATTGCGACACATTCGCACGGCTTCGTCGGAGAGACAACCGAGCAAGCTGCCGATTTATTCTTCCCTTCTACGCAGGCCCAAATGAACGTCATCGGACGAGAGCGGGGCTGGCCGCCGTATACTCGCGAAGCTTATGACGCAGCGCGCAGCCTCCAGGGCGCCCTCTATGTCGGCGGTCCCGAATATGTTGCGGAGAAGATTATTCTATTGCACAACAACTTGGGAGTCACTCGGTTCTTCCTGCATGTGAATGTCGGCACGATGCCGCACCGTGAAGTCTTACGCGCGATCGAACTGCTTGGCACCAAAGTAGCGCCAATCGTGCACAAGGAGCTAGCTCGCAACGAAGTAAAGGAGTAGGGAGACAGCGGTTTTTTCGATTCATTTTATGATAGGTTTAGCGTCTCTAGATGAAATTAAAAGGCATCCGATTGGATGCCTTTTAATTTCATTCTTTGATTTAATAAAGAATTTCCTTCGTAGAATCAGGTGTCGCCATATCTGCCATCGCTCTATATACAGGGTAACATTAATGGATCGTACATATGGACAGTACTTGCTTTTCTTTTACTTACTATATAATATTTCAGTTCTTACGTAAGACCATTTATTCAGCTATACTTTGTCTAAATACCTTTGCATTAAGCCTCAAGATTGTTGATATACTGTAGTCGAAAGTTGAGTCGTTAGTTAACCTTTATACAGGTTACCCCACCACTAAGGAGGATTTTAATTATGAGGACAATAAAACTTGGAACCAGCACATTAGAGGTGCCGGTCGTTGCAGTCGGCTGCATGCGTATTAATTCGTTGGACAAAACCGAGGCTGAGCAATTTATTCAAACTGCGCTTGATGAAGGTGCGAATTTCTTCGACCATGCGGATATATACGGCGGTGGAACCTGCGAGGAAATATTCGCGGATGCTATCCATATGAATACGAATATTCGTGAAAAGATCATCCTGCAATCCAAAGTCGGCATTCGGCAGGGAATGTTCGATTTTTCCAAAGAACATATTTTAGAGTCGGTTGATGGCATCTTAAAGCGGCTGAAAACCGAATATCTGGACGTTCTGCTTCTGCACCGTCCGGACACTTTGGTAGAACCGGAAGAGGTGGCGGAAGCTTTCAATATTCTTGAAAGCTCGGGAAAAGTGCGTCATTTCGGCGTTTCCAATCAGACTCCAATGCAGATCCAGTTTCTGAAGAAATCGGTGAAGCAGCCGATTATTGCCAACCAACTACAATTAAGCATCACCAACTCTTCCATGATCACTAGAGGTTTTAATGTGAATATGGAAAATGAAGGCGCTGTGGACCGGGATGGCGGCGTGCTTGATTATTGCAGACTGAACGATATCACCATTCAGCCTTGGTCGCCTTTCCAATACGGATTCTTTGAGGGTGTATTCCTCGGAAATGACAAGTTCCCGGAATTGAACCAGAAGATTGATGAAGTCGCAGAGAGATATGAAGTGAGCAACACGACTATTGCCATAGCATGGTTGTTGCGCCATCCCGCACAAATGCAGCCGGTTACAGGCACAATGAATATCAACCGGATAAAGGACTGCTGCAAGGCAAGCGACATTTATCTGACGCGCGAAGAATGGTATGGTATCTATCGTGCGGCAGGCAATACGATGCCTTAAACCGTGCAAAGCATATTACATAACTAATAAAGGCGCCCATATGGGTGCCTTTATTAGTTATGGGACAGGAGTTTAATTAGGCGATCCCCTTCATCAATTAGGTTCTCGATTGCCCTTAAACACGTAAACCTTCATTAAGAAAAAGCTGCATAGCGAGGAAGTTGCCATCGAGATGCCTTTGGCGCCGTTTTGAACGAGCCATAGCGGAAGTAAGGAAAGGCCGAGCAGGTACGTAAACAGCAGGAAGAAGCCATTGCTGATTAGGAGGCTTACCAGCGCCTGAGCGGCAAAGAACACCTTCTCCCGAGCGTTGAAGGTCGATTCCCGCCGGAACGTCAGCCTGGCGTTCCAGACGTAGCTGTTCAAGACTGCGACCGAGTAAGCCAGTGAATTTGCGAGAATCAGTTCCCACGCGTTCGCATGTCGCCAGAGCATCAGCAGCAGGTTCAATATGATTATATCAAGGGCGCCGTTCATAGCTCCGATGAGGCTGAAGCGGGCGAACTGCAGGATGTCCTGCCTGAAATGAATGAATTTCATGGGGTCCTCTTTTTCTTTTGAAGAACGTCCTCATAATAACCGAACAGCTGTTCAGAGGGTTCTTTCCAACCCACTTGCCCGGCCGCAGCGTAAGCATTGATCGAAATCCGTTCCCGCAGACCGGGTTCGGACAATGAGGTTATCGCTTCCGCCAAAGCTCCGAGACGGTCCGCGTCGAATAGCACGCCCGTTTCCCCGTCCTCAATCTGCTCGCAGGTAGGTCCGCTTCTGCCCGCTACGACCGGCAGCCCGGAAGCCATCGCCTCCAGAATCACAAGGCCAAGCGTTTCGGTCGTAGACGGGAAGATGAACAGGTCGGCGGAAGCGTAAGCTTGAGCCAACGATTCGCCATGAAGGAAGCCGGTGAAGACCGTGTTCGTACCGCTAAAATAGTTCTCCAAAAAAGTCCTGTGCGGACCGTCGCCGACGAGAGCGAGGCAGAGGTCGGGGGAGGCGTGCAACGCATCCCGAATTTGCTCGATCCCTTTCTCGGCGGCGAGCCGTCCGACATACAGCAGCACAGTTTGACCGGGTCGGCCGCCGGACAACAAGCATTGCATATCTGCATTCCGATGACTCGGTCCGAATCTCTCCATATCAACTCCCCGTTTCCACAAATGAACGTTGCGGAATCCATGGTCGGTCAGCTCGGCCAGCACCGATTGTGAGGTGCACAGGTTCAAATCCGCTCTATTGTGCAACAGCCGGAACCACCACCAAAGGATCGGCTTCAGGAACGAGAGACGGTAGTAATCGGCGTATTTTGGAATTTGCGTATGATAGGAAGCGATCATTTGCAACCGCAGCTTGCGACCGTAATATATTCCCGCCACACCCAAGACCGCCGGGTTGACGACATGCACCAATTCCGGACGAAGCCGGCGCAGCAAGGCGCCGACCTTCCGGCTCGGCATTGCCAGCTTCTTGCTGGGGTACAGGAAGAATGGGCGTGCAGGGATTCCTTCGATCTTGACGCCGTTGAATTCATAGACGCCCAAGTCAGGCGCTATGACGGTCACGTGATGGCCTTGCTCCTGAAGCCAGCGGATCGTAGCGCACAGCCGGGTGACGATGCCGTCCGTAGACGGCAGAAAGGTTTCAGTTATGATGACAATCTTCATCCAAGCAGGCTCCCTATTCTACTTCCAGGTTACTTGAGGCAGGACGTTCTCAGTTAGGATACGGTCTTTATAACGGCTAGCGGTAAGAAAGATGTCTCGCAGCACCTCGTCTGTCAGCAAGTGCGGCTCCAAGCCGAGCTCCTTCAGCTTCGTGTTTCTGGCGAAATAGTAATGCTTCTCCTTCTCGACGCGCGGGTTGTCCAGGTGGGCGATTCTCACGTCCAGCCCTTCCTGCAGCGCGACCTTGCGCACCTTCTCGGCCAGATCCAACACCGAGAACTCCTCCGTGAATTGGTTGAATACCCGAAACTCCCCGATATTTGCCGGATGCTCAGCGGCTATCTCGATGCAGCGGATCGTATCGCGGATGTTCAGAAACCCGCGGGTCTGGCCGCCTTCCCCGTAAACCGTCAAATCGTGGCCGATCGCGGCTTGAATGAGGAAACGGTTTAGCGCCGTTCCGAACACACCGTCGTAGTCGAGCCGGTTGACGAGCGCTGGATCCATTAACGTCTCATCGGTGTGAAGGCCGTAAACGACGCCTTGGTTCAAGTCAGTCGCACGCATACCCCACACTCTGCAGGCAAACATCAGGTTATGGCTGTCATGAACCTTCGAGAGGTGGTACATGGAACCGGGCTGCTTCGGATAGGGGAGCACGTCTTCCCGGCCGTTATGGACGATTTTGATATAACCTTCTTCGATATCGATATTTGGTGTACCATATTCCCCCATTGTACCGAGCTTGATCAGATGGCAGTCCGGAACGATTTCTTTTATGCCGTAAATGACATTAAGCGTGCCGACTACGTTGTTGACCTGGGTAAAAACAGCGTGCTCCCGATCTATCATCGAATACGGGGCCGAGCGCTGCTCGGCGAAGTGCACGAAGGCTTCGGGACGGGTTTGTTCCAGAACGGTACTCAGAAAATCGTAATGGTTCAGGTCGCCGACGTAGAGCCTTATCTCTTGACCGGTCAGTTCTCTCCAAGTGGCGATCCGATCCTTCAGTGAGGCGATCGGCGTAAGTGAATTGGAGCGCAGCTCGTCATCCCACTTGCGGCGAATCAGGTTATCAATAATGATGACTTCATGTCCTTTTTTCGATAAATACAAAGCCGTCGGCCAACCGCAAAATCCATCTCCACCAGCGATCACGATTCTCATGAACTAATGATCCTCCTCAGACATTTCCGTTATCGACCCTGCATCGTGCAGTTCATTCTAAAATATATATTAACACAACTTTATTAATATAAAATGAAGAATTCATTAACTGCGATTACTCCGACTCGGCCATGCCGGATGCGTATATTTTGTGGCAAAAGACATCATACTAACCACTGACCCTACTAAATGAAAAAGAGTGGTACTAAATGAAATTGTTGATTTTTTCCTTCTTTCTTATCCTTGGTGCAGCAGCTATTCTCAGTTTGTTTCTCTTGCGCAGGCAATTGCATCCGATCCAGATCATATATGGCATTTTTATTGCCACCATTCTAAACGATCAATTTTTCACCATTTTCGGTTCTAATCTCCAACTATTCAAACCCGCACCTGGTTGGATTCCACACATTGTAAAAACTCTTTACTTTGTGGCGCTCTGTCCCACACAGACGCTCTGGCTTATGTACATCCTGTTTTGGCCGGCAGTCCCTTCAACGCTCAAATGGCTAGCTTTGCTGCTTTTAACGGTGTTCCATGGTTTGGTCGACCACTCACTCGTGTTTGCTGGGTACATACAACTGATAAATTGGAACCTAGGTCTCTCAATCATCCGTAACTTAGTAGATGCCGGTATCATATATTTACTTATGACAGCGACCCGCACACTGCTAAGGAAGCGGGGGGCGGCTGCATGATCCTTTATCCGCCCGTCCGTTTCGATTTGAACGAATGGTTCATCATAGCGGTCACTGTGCTTGGTTGGTCGGTCTATCTACTGCTTAGGGACCGCTTTTCTTTGATCGTTCTGATCGGCCTGTGGTTGTTTAACTTCTATTTGGGGCAAACTGTCGATTTTGCAATCGCGCTGGGGCCCCCAATCGATTTGTATGACATCAATGACCTTCCACAATACGAATGGTTTGACTTTTTCTTGTACTCTTTTACGTACCTGCCCGCAGCACTTATCGTTGTCTGGGGATATGTCAGGTTACGGCCAAGAGGCTTGCGGCTCGCTGCCTACTTCGTTGCTGTCGCCTTGGCGACAACCGGTATGGAGGCCGTGGCTTGGCTGTGTCACGTGTACCACTATAAAGGCTGGTCGCTTTATTACTCATTTTTCTTTTATATCGTCTCGTTCGCCATGAACATTGCCCTATATCGGTTGATCGTCCGCCTGCTTCCTAATGGGAGACATCATGGATCGGTTTATTGAAATTGCACTTCACTCAAAGCTTCACCTTACTGATGGAAGCATATATTATTTTACGGATGCCGTTTGGATGAAATGAGCGGTTTTGTGAGGAGCATAACGCACAGGCATTCGCGAACACTCCGTGTTCAAGAAGACTAGCGCAGAATGCGCTCTTTGCAGAATCGTACCAAAGAAAGCCCGTCAAGGCATGGTTTCACCTTGACGGGCTTTTCCTTTTCCCCACACTTGGATGTATCCCGACTAGCGTTTTGTGGTAATAAAATAGGTAAAACTTCCATCCGCTTGCCATTGATAATGCCTTTAGCAACAAAAGTTTTAATTATATGGACGATGTTTGCTGCAGCGGAATCGTCCAATCTGCTTCCTTTATAAAGGAATTATTACTAAACTCTCTGCCGCGAATAATCACCTTATTCCGATAAACTTGCAAATAGATACCTTGTGCATGGTCTCTCATGATTTCTTTATAATTGCGATCAAGCGGTCTGGTGACCGAGGAATTGTGAAACAGATGGAACGTTTCTTTGACGTAATGTTCCGTGCCATTCGTAAAATCTTGATGGCGGTGGCCGCAAAACACAAACACATTCAAATAAGGCTCCAAAATCTTACGAAACCGTCTAGCACGAATGAGCGTATGTGTCCCGCCGTCTTCGCCAATCGGTGGCAGCGGTTGATGAATCATAACAAAAACAGGCTTCCCGTGTTTGGAGACAACAGACAAACGTTTCTCCAGCCAATCCATTTGTTCATCCGAGTACCAAGCGCCTTCTCCGACCTCCGGATGTTCCAAAATATAGGTTTCCTGTGATAAAAGAAGCACCGTATAGCCATGAATCGTCATCTCGTTATACGTCTTTTTATAATTCATGAAGCTTAAAAATTGCTGCCGGGATAGCTCATTCGTTTTTCCGTTCGGCATCGACGATTTTTTCCAAGCACCATGAGCGTCTATCCAAATCGTGTAATATTCGTGATTTCCCATATTTGCTCCAATTGGAGGGAGCTTGTATTGTCTTAGAATGTTCGACAGAAGACGATAGTCGCTCATCGTTCCTGTATCGGTCAAATCCCCTGTAATCATCAGAGCATCAACCGGATTTTCATACGAGGTTACATCGTCTAAGGCTTGCTTCAATTTTCGAGGAGTTTGCGGGTCCTTCGAAATGTGCAGGTCACTGAAAATATACATCGACATGAGCAATTCATCATCGGAGATTGGTGAAGCAGAAGCTTGCTCAGCCGATTGAGCAGGTATGGATGTTTGGTTCATCGATTCCCAGTACCGCGTCGCTGCAGCTCCAAATCCTCCAAGCAACGGAAGTGAAAGAACAGCAGCCAACCATTTCAAAAAAGACCTTCTGTCCATCACTCTCTCCTCTCTTTCCTCCGCATCCCGAGAATTTCATTCAGTAAATGATTTCATTATACCGCGATGCTTTACTTCCTCATAGTTCGCAAATGTATCTAATTATGGAAAATATTTATCTATCGCTTCGGCAGCATATTCACATATTGATCTGACAATTTCATTAAATTCATGACGTAGTCATAATCACTTTTGTATGCTTTGAAATCAACAACAGGTTGGAGTGTTTGCAAGGAAACAGCTGTTCCATCATCAAACCCTTTTCCAGGGACAAACAAAATATGGTCATTGAAAAAAGAGCCGGTAGGCAAATAATATCTCATACCAAACGCATTTTTCTGTATATTAAATAAATCTTGACCAAAGTGTATAAATCTCTGCTCCTGTAAAGAAATCCCCATCAGATTGGCAATCGTCGGCATAATATCAAGCTGTCCCCCAACTTGATTAATCACTTGACCTTTCGTTTGACCGGGCATATGGATAAACAGCGGAATGTTAAAGCGCGTGACCTGTTCATGATAAGTAATACCCAGCTCACTGCTTAACGTGTCAGCCTTAATGTCTTGAGGCTGCAGTCCGAAATGGTCGCCGTAAGCGACGAAAATGGTTCGATCCCACAAGCCGGAAGTTTTCAGCCTGTCGATAAACGTCCCTATTGCGTAATCGGTGTAATTGGTCGCTTCTAAGTAATCACCGATTTGTTGCCCTTTTAAAGCTGGCGGAATCGCCATTTTCTCGAAATTGACGGGAACTGTGAATGGAAAGTGGCTTGATACCGTAATAAACTGCGCATAAAAGAGCTTTTTTTGATTGTGCAGCGCAGTGAGCTTTTCGCTGCCTACACGGAACAATTCTTCGTCGGAAGCCCCGAACGAATTGAAATTATCGTTCGTGTAGAATGGTTTGTCAAAATAATGGGTGAACCCGAGCGCAGGATACAATTTATTCCGATCCCAAAAATGAACCTCATTTACATGAAACGTATCCGCTTCATATCCCTTATCCTCCAGTAGCTTTGGCAGACTCGGGAGCTTCCGGTCACCATACCCGGTTGACATGGGAATCGTGCCTGTTGGATAAATAGAAGTATTGGACATAAATTCGGCGTCGGAAGTATTACCTTGGCCGATCTGCTGATAAATATGCGGAAAGTAGAAGCTTTCCTCAACCAACTTATTAAGCACCGGCGTAAGTTCCTTCCCCTGATAGGAAAGATGAATCAAAAAGTTTTGAAACGCCTCCATCTGCACAACAACAAGATTCATGCCCTGTTGCGATGCAAAATATTTCGGCATAGCGGCAGGGTTCGCCCCCTGATTATACCCATAGCCGGCTTCGGCCTGGTTGATCACCGTTAGGGCTTGCGTCAAATTTGCGAAATTTGATTTGTTTTTTTCACTGATTCCGTTGATGGCAACGGATACCTCATAATTCATAAAACCAAGCTGCTCGGCCCGGACGATTTCATTCGTAATGCTCTTGTCTGTTTTGATAAACCAAGCAGACACCACGATACAAACCAGTGTCAAAATCGTGAGAGCAATCCGCCGCATGGGTCGTTCGTTTACCAGGATGAAGCCGCGCCGTCTCGTTGCGAGCCATATAATAAGTGCCAGTATAAAATCGGCAAAAAATAAGTAATTTATCGGATGAATCGTTGCTTTAATACTTGACGAAATTTGCAGCAGCTGTTTCATCTCCAAAACAGATGTATACGTGATAACCGACCCGAAATGCTCAAAATAAATCGTAGCCGCAAAACAAATCAGCGACAAAATTGCATTAAAAGCCCAATACGCGTACCGCTTGGCTCGATTCGATAAGCAAATCTCCATGAATCCGGCAAAGACTAGGAGACTGGATAAATCCAAGAGCCACCACTTTAAATCCACATTCTCAAAAAGAAAATACCGCAGCAGAGCAAATTTCACCCACAAAATAATCGATATGACAATAAAATAACTTCGCCATAGTCTGGTCCAAGACTGATTCATCACTACCTCCGACTTTGTGTTTACTAAGATCCATTTATGTTATATAGCAGTCTTTGACCAAATAGATCCACTATAAACATGTTTATCAAAGTATATCCATTGGAAACGTTATTATAAACTTCAACAGGAGCTCACATCCTTTATTCGAGGAATCCCTAACAAGGCTTAGGTTTAGCCTCGAATCCATATACGAACCATTGGAATTAACTTTTACGGATAGCCAAGATCTATGGTGCTTAGAGCCCTTTATAAACCGTAATAAAGACCGCGCTGTCTGTAACGGCAAGTTTTTCCCAAAAGCAAAAAAATTGATGCCTGAATTTCGGCGACGTGAATTGTAGGAAGTTCTATAATAAGATCATAAGTACAAGGTTAGGACGTGCTATCATGATACCTGCGGAGCGTAACGAGGAATATTTCAGGGCATTATTAGAAAAAAACACGGAATACGAAGGATTATTTTATGTAGGAGTGAAGACAACGGGTGTGTTTTGCCGCCCGACTTGCCCGGCACGGAAGCCAAAGTTCCAGAACTGTGAGTTTTTCGAAACCCCGCAACAGGCTCTTCTAGCCTCATATCGGCCTTGCCAACGATGTCGTCCGTTGTCTCATCCGAATCATGTTCCAGAGATCGTCCGCGTGCTTGTTGAAGCCGTTGAGAATAATCCTGAAAAACGATGGATTGGACAAGATTTCAAGAATCTCTCGGTTGATGAATCAACGGCGCGCCGTCAATTCAAAAAGCGATTCGGTATGACATTTGTTGAATACGCACGCGCACGCCGTATGGGACTTGCCCTGAAAAACATCAGGAGCGGTCAAACAATCATTGATACTCAGTTATCAACCGGATATGAATCCAGCAGTGGCTTCAGAGACGCATTCTCCCGGATCATGGGGGCAGCGCCTACATTGCTAGAGGATGCGAAAATTCTAAAAGCATCTTGGATCGATACGTGTCTTGGCCCCATGATTGCCATTGGAGATGAGCATGCACTTCATCTTTTGGAATTCGTGGATCGCCGGGGTTTGGAACGCGAAGTGGAACGGCTTAGAAAACGGACGAGATCGGCAATTATCCCTGGAATCACGGCGCCGATTCGATCCATTGAAATAGAATTGACCCAATACTTTGAAGGTACGCTGACCAAATTTAAAACTCCGATCTTTTTAGCAGGCTCACCCTTTCAAAAAAGCGTGTGGGAGCAATTAATGAAAATACCGCCAGGAGAAACCCGTTCTTACCTGGAAATTGCCAGATCCCTCGGGAAACCTACCGCCTCTCGCGCTGTAGCCCAAGCCAATGGGACCAATCAGCTTGCCATCATGATTCCTTGTCACCGCGTCATTAATGCCAATGGCGACTTAGGCGGCTACGGCGGCGGCATAACACGTAAAAACTGGCTTTTAACTCATGAAAAACAAGGAGGATAATATGATATCTCAACGCGAACAAGCTACAATACTTAATAATTTTCACATCAAAGGGGACCCGCTGATTCTCGTCAATATCTGGGATGCTGGCAGCGCTCAGGTCATGGAAGCGATTGGAACGAAAGTGATTGCGACAGGAAGCTGGTCGGTGGCTGCCGGCCATGGATACGATGATGGCGAGAGGTTGCCTTTTCATCTCGTTCTTGCCAATCTAAGACGAATTAAAGAAAATGTAAAAATTCCTGTAACGATCGATATGGAATGCGGCTATTGGGAAAATCCTTCCCAAGTACAGGAAAGCGTCTTGAAGATCATTGAACACGGGGCAGTGGGTATAAATATAGAGGACCAGATCGTTGATGGAGAAGGCTTACGCTCTACCCAAGATCAATGCTTGCGTCTTGCAGCAACTCGGGAAGCAGCGAATCAGACAGGAATCCCACTGTTTATCAACGCCAGAACGGATATTTTCCTTCAAACTGCTCCAGATCAGCATAATGAAGCTTATGTGGAACAAGCCATTTACCGATCACATGCTTATGCAGAAGCTGGGGCAAGCGGTCTCTTTGTTCCGGGATTGAATGAAGCGAGGCTCATCGAAACATTGTGCAGGCGATCCCCGCTTCCCGTCAACATTATGGTGACATCTACAACCCCTACGCCTCGGCATCTCGCTGAATTAGGGGTGGCACGCATCAGCTACGGTCCTCACCCTTATCAACAGGTGATGAATACACTAAAAGAATTTGGTGCAATGGCGCTATCCATGGACAATTATTCCGCCAAAACGGCTGAGGGGGCTTTTGCTTTCCGCAAGCAAAAGACTCCCTCCAAGTACACCATAGTCATTTGACCCAAAAAAAGCCCACAGAAGTCCACCTGCGCTGATATTTCCCAAGTGTGACCGATGCCAAACCCCTACCACACAATACGCTTTTACAGGCTCCTACATTGTTCATCCAAAAAAACTTGCCGCTACTTATGATACGGTTCTCCGTATCAATCTTGAAGGGGAATTTTTTTAGGGCACCCAGTGGTGGTGCCCTAATTTAGGAACAGTAACTCAGGAGTGAACCGCGGTGTAACAAATCCTCAATTCTCCGCGGTGTGTTAGGTAAGTAATTAATCTATTCGAGTAACATGCTGCTGCTGAAACTTCGTTATCGCCTCATATTCATCTTCGAACTTACGAGGAATTTGGATAAAAATCGGCAGCAGCTGATGATAGATCTCTGCATTTTCCTTAATTGGTTTGTGCACATGAGTAGCACCCACCATATTGGAAACAATTCCCAACGAATCCGTTTTTCCAATTGAATATAACCCAAGCACCACAGCACCTAGGCATGAGCTTTCAAAGCTTTCAGGAACTACCACTTCCTGGTCAAAAATATCCGCCATCATTTGGCGCCATACTGGAGAGCGGGCAAATCCTCCCGTTGCTTGGATTTTTTGCGGACGGCCGATACGCTCTTCCATGGCTAACAAAACGGTATACAGGTTAAATATTACCCCTTCCAGAACAGAACGTATCATATGTTCCTTCCGATGATGCATGTTTAAACCAAAAAAGGAACCTCGAGCATTTGAATTCCAAAGTGGTGCACGTTCACCAGTCAAATAGGGATGAAATAATAACCCATCTGAACCCGGTCTAACTTTTTCAATAATTTGCATTAATAGATCATAGGGATCCATTCCTAGACGCTTTGCCGTCTCTACTTCCGATGCGGCGAATTCGTCCCGTGCCCATCGAAACAACATGCCTCCATTATTGACTGCTCCCCCAATAACCCAATGTTTTTCCGTCAAGGCATAACAAAAAATTCTCCCCTTCGGGTCTGTTAAGGGTTTATCAACAACCGTCCTTATTGCACCGCTTGTACCGATTGTCGCCGCGACTACTCCCGGTTCGATCGCATTAACACCAAGATTGGAGAGAACACCGTCACTGGCTCCCACAATAAATGGAGTCGATGCAGCAAGTCCGATTTCTTCTGCGAAGACGGAGTTCATCCCATTTAACGCATGCGTGGTGGGCACAAGTTTAGATAGTTGGTTTCTCGATACCCCGGCAATCTCCAGAGCCTCTTCATCCCAATCCAACTTTTCCAAATTCATCATTCCGGTCGCAGACGCAATTGAATAGTCCACAACATATTCGTTGAATAGTTTTGCTAATACATATTCTTTTATCGAAATAAACTTGCTTGCCTTTTGGAACAAATCCGCATTATCATAACGAAGCCACATTAACTTCGTTAGTGGAGACATCGGATGAATCGGTGTTCCTGTTCGCAAATAGATCTCATGCCCGTTCATTTCACGCTTTAAACGTTCAGCCCATACAGCACTCCGGTTGTCCCCCCAAGTTATGCAACGCGAAAGCGGTTTACCATCTGTATCTACAACGATGACACTGTGCATGGCCGAACTGAATGAGACAAACATCACTTGTTCAGGCTTAACACCGCTTTGAATCATAACATGTTTCAGCGTTTGAACAACTGCTCGAAAAATTTCGTCAGAGTCCTGCTCCGCCACAGACGAAGTAGGTGTATGTAAAGGGTATCCCTCGTCTGCTTTTGTCACAATCCTTCCGTTTTCTTCGAACATAATTGCCTTAGTGCTTGTTGTTCCGATATCAACGCCAATCATATATAGAGGCTGACTCAATGGATAAACCTTCTTTCCATTTCAATTAATTCCCCCTTAAACTATATTGCTTAGTAGAAGTATGAAAACCAATGCTACGACAGATAGAATCGTTTCCATGACCGTCCAGGATTTCAAGGTTTGCGGCACGGTCATATTGAAAAATTCTTTGACCATCCAGAACCCGGCGTCATTCACGTGCGACAGTATGAGCGATCCCGCACCGGTTGCTAATACAACAAGCTCTACATTGGCATTTGGATTCAGCGCAAGCACAGGAGCTACAATTCCCGCGGCCGTTGTCATAGCAACTGTTGCCGATCCGGTTGCGACACGAATTAAAGCAGCAACAAACCAGGCGAAAAATATGATGTTAATATGAGCATGATTAGCAATGTCAGCAATCGCACCGCCAACTCCGCTAGTAATTAATACCTGCTTAAAAGCCCCGCCTGCACCAATAATCAATATAATCGTAGCCGTTGGCGCCAAGCATTCACTTGCAAATCGGGACACATCTTCTTTCGTAAAACCTCTCGCAAAGCCAAGTGTGAAAAATGAAAAAACAACAGCAATCAAAAGTGCGATAATCTCATGTCCGATAAACTCACAGAACTGTGTGATACCACTAATCGCTTTAGGATCAATGATATTAGCAACAGATCCAATTAACATTAGTAGAACGGGCAGCAAAATTGTAAACAAGGTAATTCCGAATCCCGGAAGCTCGCGGTTTTCCTTCGATGCAAACTGCTCAGCCAATTTGACCGGCGGTTCAACCAGTATTCGTTTACCGATGAATTTACCAAACAAAGGACCCGCAATAATCGCACTCGGTAATCCAATAATGAGGGAATAGAGAATCGTTTTTCCTAGATCAGCTTTATATGCGGTTATCGCGATCATAGGTGCCGGATGCGGTGGAACAAGACCATGCACCGTGGAAAGTCCGGCTAAAATTGGAATACCTATTTGTAAAAGTGACATATTTGTTTTACGGGCAACAATAAACACAATCGGAATTAATAAGATGACACCCACCTCAAAAAATACCGGTATCCCTACAATAAAACCGACAACCATCATGGCCCAATGAACCCGCTTCTCACCAAACTTATCTACTAGTGTTGTAGCAATCCGTTCAGCACCACCTGATTCCGCCATCATTTTCCCCAGCATAGTTCCGAGTCCGATGACAATCGCGATCGTTCCTAAAGTTCCACCCAAACCGCCAGTGACAGCTTTAATAACTTCCGCAGGCTTCATTCCTGCAACAAATCCTAAAAATAAAGAAGAAATTAGCAGCGTGACAAATGGATTCCATTTATATTTGGCGATAAGTACAATCAGAAAAACAATGGAAATTAATGCCCAAATTAATAATGTTGCATTGTGACTGAAACCAAAGATGCTGTTCATGATGAGTCCTCCTATTGATTTTATTTTTA
The DNA here is from genome assembly GCA_000500245.1 of Cronartium ribicola 11-2. Classification (NCBI taxonomy): domain Eukaryota; kingdom Fungi; phylum Basidiomycota; class Pucciniomycetes; order Pucciniales; family Coleosporiaceae; genus Cronartium; species Cronartium ribicola. The sequence goes on from KI576268.1 coordinate 153,689, forward strand.
ACAGCATTCCCATATAGAACGCTTTCAATAAATAAACTTTATCAAGTTGTATACTTGTCGACTAATTTGAGCGCACCCTTCAAGCTTTTAATCTCTATAGCTCAAAATTTTTGAGATATACTGCTACGAAGCGTTATATTGGAATCGGCAAAATACTCCTTAACAACTTGTTGAATGAGATTTACATCTTTTGACTCCATGCCTTTAACGACCTTTCGATGCTTTTCAATAACCTTGTTTAGCTTAATCTCGCCTTCCGAGAATATTTCCTCCGTTGTAATGAGCATCACTACCAACACTATTTGTCTGATGCTTTTCCATGAATGCAATATCCTTTTATGCTTAGCTTCAATAATTATCGCTTCATGAAAGCAATAGTCGAGATAGGAAAACTCTACTCCATCCTTGTACTTTACGGCTAATTCCATTTTGTCGATGATTTGTTTTAGATTCGCAAATAAAGGCTCATGATTACCGTTGGCCAGACGCTGTTGGGCAAAGCTTTCAATCAAATACCGGACATCATACAACTCCTCAATATCTTGCAAGGTCAACCCTAACACGATCGCTCCCATCCGCTCCAAACGAATGAGCCCTTCATTCGACAACGTTTTCAATGCTTCCCTTACAGGAGATCTGCTTGTACCAAAATCAGCAGCAATTCGATTTTCAGAAATGACCTCACTGGGCTTGAAGGTTCCGTTAATAATTTTTAACCTTAATTCACAGGCAATCGCTTCCCCTAGCGAGATACCTTGCAACCACGCAGAAGGAAAACCCTTCATAAAGTCAACTCTCCTATATAATCATATTCATGCTATAAAAAACGATAGATAAAATCGATTTTAGCACATATTCGCCGAATAATACTATTTAGGAGAATTATTTCCTTTAAATATTCCTTTCTACCGCGTGACCGCCGAATTCATTACGCAAAGCAGCAACAACCTTGCCATGGAACGTATCGCTTTCAAGTGATCGATATCTCATCAATAAGGACATCGCAATAACCGGTGTGCTGGCTTCCAGTTCAAGCGCCGTTTCAACTGTCCATTTCCCCTCTCCAGAGCTCTTCATTACGCCTAGAATCCCATCCAATTTGGGATCTTTGGAGAAGGCATTCTCTGTTAGCTCCATCAACCAGCCTCGAATCACAGAACCATTGGACCAAACGCGGGCAACATCTTCATAGTTGAATTCAATTTCACTTTTCGATAAGAGTTCAAATCCTTCAGCAATCGACTGCATCATTCCATACTCAATACCATTGTGAATCATTTTTAGAAAATGACCGCTGCCGCTCTTGCCTGCGTACAAATAACCTTTATCGACAGCAATTGATTGAAACAACGGCTCGATGATTGTAAAAGTTTTTTTATCCCCACCGACCATAAAACATCCGCCATGTGCTGCTCCTTCTGTGCCTCCCGATGTTCCAACATCGAAAAACAGAATACCATGCGAAATAAGCTTCTCCGCTCGAAAACGAGATTCTTTATAGTGGGAGTTCCCACCATCAATAATGATATCCCCATGATTCAACATTGGGATAAGGGAGTCAATCACACTGTCCACAATCTTTCCGGCGGGAACCATCATCCACACAATTCGAGGAGATTCTAGCTTGGAGACCAGTTCTTCTATGGCAATAGTAGACTCAGCACCCAGCTCCGCTAATTTCTGTCCTGGCTCTGGATTAACATCGTATACAACAACCTTATGCTGATGATGAAGCATATTTTTCGCCAGATTAAATCCCATCTTACCAAGACCTATCATGCCTAACTTCATGTGTCTCACTCCTATAAGTCTACAAGTATACTTGTCTACAAGTTGCACATTTATAATAATGCTTTCTAAAGTATCTGTAAATATAAATTTGTAAGCACCAAAACCGCCAAATCGACAAAATCGAGAGGCTCCACAGCTCACAAATACGTTATCAGTTTTATTTCCATAACGGCTAATCACAACAATTATTGCCGCCTCTGCTATTAAAAATGTCCATTTCTTACTTTCAATACCTGCGATAGCATCCTGTTGCGTTATTTTCCAACAAGAGACACTGTACTACCAGCGCGTCACTACTTCGACGGTCTCCGTAGAAAGTAATCTCGAATTTCCGCTTTACTATCACTTGTGATACGGTTCTCCGTATCATTTTTAAAGGCAAATTATTTGGGCAACTCAATAGGAAAAAAGACAGCCGGTTATTGTAAACCGGCTGTCTATTCCCTGTTGCTTATATAACTCTTGTTACCCGTGAATTATTTGACCGTTTTATTGTAAGTGGCAATCTTTTCTGTGATAGCTTTGGAGGCTTCATCCAGGGCCGACTTAGAATCTTTGGCACCGGTAAATACCTTTTCCATAGCTCCTTCCGTAATTTGGCGGGCTTCAGGGAACACACCCATAACTGCACCCTGCGTAGCCGTGGTTAGCTTCGTGCTGTGCAATTGGTCGATTGCCGTTTGGAATTGCGGATACTTGACGAGATTGTCCTTAACGATTTGCTCATCATACGCTTTTGTGTTGATTGGGAAGTAACCGGAACTGACATGCCAGAACGCTTGTTGCTTAGGCTCGGCCAGATACTTGATGAACTCCCACGCTGCCTTCTGCTCGGCTTCCGGCTTGTTGTTCATAATCCAGTTGCTCGCACCGCCGACAACAACACCGCCGCCTGTTACACCAGCTGGCTTAGGCAGGAAGGCCGTGCCGACTTCGAACTTGCCCTTTGTACCGTCTACTATTCCTCTGAGGCTTCCTGTTGAATCAAGTGTCATGCCGATTTGTCCGGCAATAAATGCTTTTTTAGTATCGTCTGAGTTACGACCAAGGTTAAGTGCCGTTTTACTGTCCAGCATCCCCTTGATCCAGTCGACTGTTTTAAGACCAGCGTCGTTGTTTAGCTGCGACTGCGTTGCAAGAGAGGTACGTCCATTGCCGTTGTTGACATAATCAACGCCTTGGTTCGCAAACAACTGCTCCATGAACCAACCGTAGATGGCGATGGATGCTCCAGTCTTGCCGTCTTTCGTCAGGGCTTTGGCTGCTTTTGCTACATCCTCATATGTCTTCGGAGGATTTGCCGGATCCAGGCCTGCCGCTTTGAACATATCTTTGTTGTAGTAAAGAATTGGATTAGACGTATTGAACGGCATCGAATTCAGCTTGTTGTCAAATTTGTAGTACCCTAGGATATTCGGCTCCAGGTTGGAAATATCATATTTCTCTGCATCGATGAAGTTTTGGACTGGTGTCACAGCCTTGGAATCAATCATGAACCGGGATCCAATTTCGTATACCTGGATCATGGAAGGACCCGACTTGGAATCCATGGACGCCTTCAATTTGTTCAAGCTCTCATCATATTTGCCTTGAAATACTTCCTCAACCTTAATGCCGGGGTGTGTGGCATTAAAATCGCTCACAAGCTGCGTGACAGCTTTACCTAGCTCCCCGCCCATGGAGTGCCACCATACAACTTTGATTGGCTCAGTTGCGGCTGGTGTTGTGCCTGCTGGTGTTGGACTACTGATAGCATTGCTGTTAGATGCATTGTTTCCGCAAGCTGCTAGAAACACCATCATCATTGCCATAAAAACTAGTAAGACTGCTTTTAAACTCTTTGCCGTCATGAATTTCTCTCCTTATTAATCTCTTTTTTATTTGGAATGTCCAAGGACATTTTCCACGATGTTAAATCTAGATGGTTGTTACTATTAACCTTTTACCGCGCCAGCCGTCAATCCGCCGACTAACTGCTTCAGACCAAGCACGAGCAGAATGAGGGATGGCAGCAAGACAAGTGCGACTCCTGCCAAAACGAGATTCCACGATGTTAATTCTTCAAATTGCAGCATGCTGATGCCAATCTGAACGGTACGCATCTTTACACCGCTAGTAACAAGGAGCGGCCAGAGGTACATGTTCCATGCGTTCAGAAACGCATAAACCGCTAGCGAAGCGAGGGCAGGACGGGACAAGGGCAACACGATCCATACAAAATGCCTTGCGTGACCGCAGCCGTCCATCTTTGCGGCTTCGAACAATTCCCGGGGCAGCTGCATGAAAAACTGGCGCAGCAGGAATATCCCGAATGCAGATGCGATGAATGGAACAATTAGCCCTTGGTAGCTGTCAAGCCAACCCCACGACTTAATCGTAAGGTAATTCGGGATAATCGTGACCTCCCAGGGAATCATCATCGTCGACAGGAAAATCGCAAACCAGATCGCTCTGCCGCGGAAAGTGATGTATACGAATGCATAAGCAGCCAGGCTTGCCGTTAGGGCTTGACCAACCATGACACCGATGGATACGATAAAGCTGTTTACAATAAAAGTTCCGAGCGGCACCAGATTAAAAACAGTACTGAAAGCCCCCATATAAAAGCCCGAAGGAAACAGCTTAGGCGGGTACGTCGACGATTCTTCTGGTGTCATCAGCGATGCAAGGAAAGTGTACACAAGCGGGTAGAGTACAGTGACTGCTGCAATCAAGAGTATGAGATAGATGAGCAACGATCCCATCTTCGTGTTGATTTTCATTGATAGTGTACCTTCTTTTCGACAAACCGGAATTGTATCCAAGTAATAAGCAGGATGATGGCGAACAATACAAGCGCCATTGCGCTCCCGGTCCCAAATTGGTAATTGACGAACGCTTCTTTGTAGATGGAATAGACGAATACCTCGGTCGAACCAGCCGGTCCGCCTTTGGTTAAAATGTGAATCTGCCCGAATGATTGGAACGCGCTCAAGACGGACACTACAGTCAGGAAGAAAATGGTTGGCGACAGCAGCGGCAGAAGAATTTGGAAGAATGTCCGAAAAGGGCCCGAACCGTCAATGCGGGCACTGTCTCGAATGTCATCTCCAATTCCCTGCAACCCGCTTAACAGCAGGATGTAATTGAAACCGGAGTTCATCCAGACGGTCATAATCGAGATGGAAATCAGCGCCCAGGCCGGATCGGTCAGCCATTGAACCGGGCTTATCCCAAGCTTGGACAGAAAGTAATTGAACGTTCCTGTCGTCGGATGATACAACATCATCCAGATAACAGACGACGTACTGACGGACAAAGCGACAGGTATGGAGAAAATAAACCGGAATACGCGCATTCCTCTCAGTTTATTATGAGTCAATGCCGCAAGCAGAAGCCCGGCTATGATACCGGCTGGAACCGTAAGTACCGTAAACTTCAAAGTAACTATAAGGCTATTCCAGAAAATAGGCGAAGCAAATAACTGGGTGAAATTATCAAGGCCGACAAATGCAGCTATTCTGCCTCGCGGGTCTGTGAGTTGTAAACTCAGATAGATCGACTGAAAAAGCGGATAAAACAGAAATATGGAGAACAATACCAAAGAAGGCGCTAAAAATGCATAGCCTGCAGCATTTTCCTTCCAGATGGCTCTATATTTAGCTTTTTTATGAACGACGATGTCAGTGTTTGTATGAATGCCTAAGTAAATTTCTTGCTGTGTCTTGCTCATGAAACCACCATCTCTCTTAATGCTTCTCTATTGATAATAAATCCGCATTGTTAGGGGAATGTAGTAGAAAAGATAAGGGATTGTAAATATTTTAAATTTTCGGTGGATAAATAAGCCAAATGTTAGTTTTATTGCTGTCTTTAAGCCGCATAAGCGTTTCTTTTAGCACGTCATTAAGTTAGTGTGAAGACTATATACAAAATACGATTGTATCTTCTATGATTAATTGAAGTTGTGATGATGAGGAGGAAAATAGAGATGCAAAAAGTACACCCCATGATAATTGGACACCGAGGTGCGGCGGGTGAAGCGCCTGAAAATACACTAAGCTCATTCTGTCTTGCGCTGGAACAAGGCTGCAAGGGAATTGAGCTGGATGTACATATATCCGCAGACTTACGGTTGATGGTTTGTCATGATTCTACGTTGAACCGGACAACGGACCTCACAGGGCCGATTCATGGCATGACAGCTGAAGAGATTCGAAAAGCGGATGCCGGGGCCTGGTTTGCAGAGAAATTCCGAGGTGAGAAGATTCCTTATCTAGAGGAAGTCTATGAGCTGGTACCTAGGGGTGTCATGATTAACGTCGAGGTGAAAGAAGCCTATGATGGCCGTATTGAACCGGTGTTACTGGAATTCCTCCTCAGATCGGGCAGAATGGCGGACACTGTCGTGTCGTCTTTTGACCACAAGCTGCTGGTAAAATTGAAGAAGCAGGAGCCAGCGCTGCGGATCGGCCTGCTGTATGCAGCGAATTTAGTTGATCATGCGAATTATGCTGCGACGCTTGGCGTTGAGGTTTTCTCCCTGCATCCACATCACCAACTGATCGGAGCGTATGACGTTGACGCAGCTGTGAATCATGAACTCGCCGTCTTTCCCTATACGGCGAATCGCGAGGAGGATTTCCTCAGACTCATCCGCAGCGGCGTATCCGGCATCATTACCGACTATCCGGCCAGACTTGCCGACATCCTGCAAAACGGCTCAGTCTGAAATAGTATTCAGAGTGAAATGAATTAAAAAATAGAAGCATCAAAGACATTGAACTTGTCTTTGATGCTTCTAATGGTGCACTGAACCCGTTGAATTTGTTGTTGGTCGAATTCCGAGAAATATTGTACGCATTACAACCAGTTCCGGACGAGCAGCAGGAGCCCTCCGGCTATCGGGGTGAACATCATAGAAATGCGAAGAACAATTTCTGGCGCACGCTTTGTAAATTTCGCCCCAATATAAGATCCTGTCATCGTTCCGACCGCCACCTGAAGCAGCAGCAACCAATCGAAGTGACCGTGCTGCATAAAGCCCACTGAGGCAAGAACGGCGATTGGCACAATAACCAACATTGTCGTACCCACCGATTGGCGTAAAGTGATCCCAAACAAGATAAGTAAGGCAAGTTGTATGAAAGGGGTTGAACCAATTCCAAATACTCCGGAGAGCAGCCCTGTTCCTATCCCTGACAAAATAACGCTTAACCAAAAAGGCATGGGCATTGTAAAGGTATCTTGATTTCCATTCCTCTCCTTTGAAGCAACCAGCCGTGTACGTATCCAAATCAAAATGCCGGATAAGATGAGCATGGATCCGGTCATCCAAACCAATCGATT
>KI576268.1:160857-224885 GCA_000500245.1 Cronartium ribicola 11-2
ATAAGATGAGCATGGATCCGGTCATCCAAACCAATCGATTCGAATCGATGCCGGAAGAGATCCATGTCCCTGCATAAGCGCCCAACGCTCCGAAACATCCCATTAACAATCCAATACGTGAATGTACATTGCCCTCACGAATATGACTGATAGATCCTGTAAGGGTTGAAAATACCATAGATGCCAAGGACACTCCGAGCGCGGTATGAATAGGGATACCGAAAACGACAACAAGCAAGGCGATAATAAAACCAGATCCACCGGTTCCGGTGAAGCCAAGGACGATCCCCATCAGGAACATAGTGGATAAAATCATTGGTGTATGTCCTTTCACGTTGTTTGTGAGCATATTATTGGTTATATTTACTTATTTGATCCCGAATGGAGTAATGTTCACGGACACAATAATTTGGTAAGATCTTGGATATTTTAGAACTTCTTTCCGGCCTTCTCTTTGGCCAGCACGTTCATGTTGTCTTCATGTCTGCGCGCCAACACCCGTTTGCAATTTCCCTTCATCTGGATGAGGAAGCAATTGTTCCGTTAATTCCACTTACACGAAAGACTTCAATACGAACGGCAGCCTCTCTTCCATTACGCTTGACCGACCGCATACAGACAAATTAAACAGGCACCTTGTTAAGGGTGCCCTTGGCAATGATCTGCAAATAATACAAATGGCTTGTGATAAACGTTGGGTGTATTCATCAGGTAATCATTCGGATTACCAAGGCAGCGGATCGTGTTGCAGTTTTTCCTCCCAGAATCTGCATAAACGTTCAACAGTTTGTGCTGGCATCTCAGTGTCCGAACTGGACGCATTCTCTTCCCACTGTTGCACGCTCTTTGCACCCGGAATTATGGTGCTCACTTCTGGAAAAGCCAAAATAAACCGCAATGCTGCCTGTGTCATCGTACTTCCGTCAGCTTCAATAAATCGAATCTGATTCACCAAATCCGCACGGCGCTTAATGACATCGTTAGTCCAACGATTTCTTACCCCCGTAAAGCGGCTTGTTTCACTGTATTTTCCACTGAGCCATCCCGAGTCTAGCGGTACCTTAATAATCAAACCGACCTCTTGGCGCTTCGCCTTTGCGAATGCGTTAGAGGTTTCTTGATTGAAGATATTAAACAACACTTCCATCACATGACTTCCGGACGTATTCAAAACAATTTCCATATCTTTGACTGTATCGACGGAGGCTCCATATGCACGGATCAACCCTTCATCCATCAGCTTCTGCAATGCGCGCATCTGCGGACTATCGCCATATAAACACACTTCCGGAGGGTTGTGTAATAGTACCGAGTCAACATAAGAAGTCCTCAGACGCTCCAGACTAGATTCAACGGATCGGAAGATGGCGCTCGGGGAAAAATCGGTGATTCCGTCGGCTGTGTGACCTACCTTGGTGTTGATCACAACGCGATCGCGTTGGCCAACCAACGCTTCTCCAAGCAACCGCTCACTGGCCCCTAGTCCGTATCCAGGTGCCGTATCGAAGAAGTTGCACCCTTGTGCCACAGCCGTGTGAACCAGGTAAATCGCTTCATCGTTCGCCATAGGCGACCAATCGGTCTGATTCCCCAATTGCCACGCTCCGAATCCAATTTCAGAGACAGTGGTATTCAAATTACCGTAGGTACGATATTGCATCTCGATTCCCCGTTTCTTTTTAGTCTGTCATACCTCTAGTCACCCTATTGTTTATTATATAATTAATTGAAGTTAATGTAATTCGCGGACTGACGACCATGCTTCTTATTTTCAGTTCATGTTCAAATAAAATAGGATGCTTTTGAACTTCTGATCTCGTTAGTGTCGCACGATATATGTGCGCATACCAAGATACCTGATTTTCAGGAAAGCACATTTCTATCACATTTGTCCATTTGCTCTAACTTTCCGAAAGAGACCGCAGCCGCCTGAGCGACGGAAATAAAACCATCCACAAACCAGCGACAGCTATTGTTCCGAGTCCACCGATAAATGCAGCTGGAACAGCTCCAATATACCCGGCTAACATGCCCGACTCGAACTCACCAAGCTGATTGGAAGTCCCAATGAAAAGCGAGTTCACAGCATTCACCCGGCCCCGCATCTCATCCGGAGTTTGCAACTGTACGAGTGTAGACCGAATAACGACGCTAACGACATCCGAAGCCCCGACGAGGAACAAAGCAACCAACGAAACAACTAGGCTCGTCGATAGGGCGAAGAGCATGGTAGCCATTCCAAACACAGCGAGTGCTCCGAACAACATAGGCCCAAAGGCTTTTCTAAGTGGAAATCTGGCGAACCCAATCGACATTATTAATGCGCCAACCGCAGGTGCCGTCCGCATTAATCCAAGGCCCCAAGGACCTGTATGCAGAATATCCTGTGCAAATATCGGCAAAAGCGCTGTAGCGCCGCCAAGCAGGACAGCGAAGAGATCAAGCGAAATAGTTCCCAAGATCACGGGACGACGATAGACGAATACTAAGCCTAATAACAGGGAGCGCATGGTTACGGGTTCCAACTTTCGAGGGCTATGCTCCATGCGGATCAAATAAGTGAGGATTCCTGAGACTAGCAACGCTATGATGGCAGTAATATAAACGAAATCAGGTCCAAGCGAAAAAAGCAGCCCACCCAGAGATGGACCCAAGATTTGGGCCGTTTGTCCGGCCGAAGTACTCCATGCGATTGCTTGTTGAAGTATATCTTTCGGCACCAATTGTGGCAATAAGGCAGAAGAGGAGGGACCTTCGAAAGCACGACAGGCGCCGAGAATCGCTGCCGCCAGCAATATTTGTTCACGGCCAAGCCAGCCAGCAAGGTTTCCTAACAGCAGAAGCGCGGCGATGCCGCCTTCGATGAGCTGACAAAATAAAACAATCTTTCGGCGGTCAAAGCGGTCTGCAACGTTACCAACAACTAAAGTAAGCAGCACCATCGGTGCAAATTGGGCGAGACCCACGAAGCCGAGACTGAATGCGTCATGCGTTAACGCATACATCTGCCATCCGATCGCGACAGAGAGCATTTGGAAAGATGTTGAAGATAAAATTCGCGAGACCCAGAACTTCGTGAAAGAGGGCTGCTTGAGAACAGAATCCCTTGGTTTTAGCAAAAACGACACATCCTTATCTGAAGAATAGCGAGAATCACATGATAAAAACACCACTACTTGAAAGATAATCGATCGTTACTACTTATTGGGGAGCCAGCGCGTCGCGGTGACGAAGCATTTCCGTACATTCGCTATTCGGAACATATTGCCAGCGGCAACCTGATCTCTATCAAGGTGCCTTCATTTAACCTGCTTTGATATGTAATCCTGCCATGGTGTTGTTTAATAATCTTATGGCTGATCATAAGACCAAGCCCTGTTCCCTTTTCTTTCAAACTGTAAAAAGGCTGACCTAAACGAGGGAATAACTCCTCGGGGATACCGCAGCCTTGATCTTGAATGGAAATCAGGCACTCCTCATCCGTATCTTTACATACGCTGATATGAATATCCCCGCCATTAGGCATGGACTCTATAGCATTTTTTAATATATTGAGAAAGACTTGTTTTAGCTGATTTTTTGCACATGTAATGGGAACCGTTGATTCTTCATAATTCCGTTTAAATTCAATATTATTTAAATGGGCTTGAGGAGATAGAAACTCAACCGTATTTGTAATCAATTCTCGCACATCCGTACGTGTAAGTTGCACCGCTTGAGGTTTAGCCAAAGAAAGCAGCTCACTCGTAATGACTTCAATGCGTTCCAGCTCGCTTAGGAGCAAATCACTATATTTGACCGATTGATTCTCTTTTTTGTAAATCTGAAGAAACCCTTTTATGGTGGTTAGCGGATTTCGAATTTCATGGGCCACTCCGGCTGCCAGTTCCCCGACAATAGATAGCTTCTCTGATTGCAAAAGGAATTCTTCCGCTTTTTTACGCTCGGAGATATCCCGGCTGATCATGACGATATGCTCGATCATCCCTCCGTCTCCCTTAACCGGCTTGCAGCGGGACTCGAATTCGATCCATCGGCCTTCCTTGTGTTTGTACCGGAATTCCATGGAATGCGATTCTTTATTTTCAAAAATCCTCTTTATCGTACTCCCAAACATCCTCATATCGTCTGAATGTACTAACTCGCTTAATCCCATGCCTTCAAACTCCAAACATGGATAACCCAAAGCGAGCTCATGGGAAGGAGAGAAGTAACTAACTGAGTGGTCCTTGTCCATAACCATAATCAGATCGGATGTGTTCTCAGCAATGAGCCGATATTGGGACTCACTTGCTTCTAGTGTTTTCTCCATATACTTTTTTTCTGTAATGTTTCTGCGGAGCCTCTCATTGGATTCAATGAGTAATCCCCCTATAATTACACCTAACATCACAAACAATAAGTACTGCAGATGAAAGAGCGGTTTATCTTCTAAAATATGAAAAGAGAATACAGTAGTTATATAAAGACCAATATAGGATCCAAATAGAACCGCGTTTTTTTTAAGAGGTGTAAACCGCACAATAAATACATGCAAAATGGAGAAAACAACCATGGTTAATACCCAACCTATAATGGCAGGGGACCAATTGCCGCTTGTAAGCAGTCTAGTGATTAAGGCAAAACTCCCGGTAATTAATCCTGCTGCTGGTCCAAGATAGGCAAAAACCAAGATGACAGGGGCATATCGGATGTCGTATAAATAGCCTTGTTGCTTGACCGACAACATTACGAGGATAACGGAAACAATCCCAGCATACAAGCCTACCCAAAGGCGCAGCTGCTTTAGAGGCTGATGATTGATAAACGAACGGATGACGAGGGGCGTACTAACTAAGAGTGAAAAAATGGACAGATTAACAATGTAGTCAAATAGTAACAATATTTCCTCACCCGCGCTCTTCATTCTCATAAATATTCCTATCTATCATAAACTAGCGGGATTACTATTTCTATATGCTTTAAATCTTTCCGTGTCTTCCCCCTCTATGGTATTATCATAGACGCAAAATTTTTGCCTCATTTGTGATAGGGTTCAGCATATCATCTCTAAGGCGAAAAGAAGAGCTTCTCCAACTTTACAAAGCGGAGAAGCTCTTACGAATATTCTTATAACGTTAAGGAACCTGACCATCCATATACGACGGGTCCTTGTGTTTCATCCTATCCTCTTCCTATGTTCCCCTAACTGTTTTTCGGTTCAGGGTTATTTCGGTTTCTTTTTCATCGGCCTGCCCCGTACGTTTAATGAAGAAAGAAAGCAGCAGACCGACAATTCCGATACCAACAATGACAAGGTACGCATCATTAATACCCAGAATAGACGCCTCCATTATCATATGCTTCTGTGAAGAGGAGCCGCCAGCGGCTATCATATCCTGAAGATGAGTCTTGGTACTGGTCGTCATAACCGTGACAAGCAGAGAGGTACCTATCGCACCGGCCACCTGCTTGATGGTGTTGGAGATGGCTGTACCATGCGCATTCAGTCTTGCGGGCAGTTGGTTCAGGCCCGCCGTTGTGATTGGCATCAGAAACATGGCCATCCCGAAGCGTCGTCCTGTGGACATAAGAACCAAATACGTATAACTGGTGGCATCGGTCAGATTTACGAAGCCGATTGTTGTCACGATCGTAACAGCCATACCGATAATGGACAGCCACTTCGCTCCAAATCGATCGAACAGCCTTCCTGTCACCGGCATCATAATTCCCATTAGTAGCGCGCCAGGGAGCATCAGCAGTCCGGATTCCAGAGGTGTGTATCCACGTGCATTCTGTAAATATAGTGGAAGCAGCATCATATCTGCATACATGACCATTGTAACTGCAATATTAATAACGGTAGTCAGGGAGAACATGCTATATTTGAACGCCCTGAGATCGAGAAGCGGACTCTTGGAGGCCAGCTGTCTCCATGTGAACAAAATCAAGGAGACCACACCTGCAACAATAGATAGAACCACTTCTGCGCTTGACCAACCTTTGCTTCCAGCACTGCTGAAGCCGTAAAGAACGGCACCGAATCCGATTGTAGAGAGAATGATACCCAAAATGTCAATTTTAGGATAGGTTCGTTCAGCTACATTTTTCAGATAAATAAAGGCGATCACAATAACGATTGCGGTAATCGGAATAATTCCATAAAACAGCGTACGCCAAGAATAATGCTCTATGACATATCCAGCGATTGTTGGCCCGATTGCAGGAGCAAAAATAATAGCGAAACCAACCATTCCCATAGCGGCTCCTCGCTTTTCAGGAGGGAAAACGGTCAGAATGACATTCATTAGCAGCGGCATAATAATACCGGCGCCAGCAGCTTGAATCAGGCGGCCAGCCAACAAAACGTCAAAGTTAGACGCTACCGCCGAAACAATGGTTCCGCCGAGAAAAATTAACATGGAAGTCTGAAATAGCTCACGTGTCGTAAACCTCTGCATTAGGAATGCGGTGATCGGAATAAGAACCCCGTTAACCAACATGTAGCCGGTTGTCAGCCATTGAGCCGTAGATGCCGTTATGTTAAAGTCGACCATTAGCTCCGGCAGTGCGACGCTCATAATAGTCTGATTCAAAACGGCGATAAACGCCCCCAGAATCATAACAAACAACAAGGGGCCTTTCTTAATGGAACTGGTGTCTAAGGCTGAATTTTTGCTCATCATGTTCAATCCCTTCAATTTCATCATGTAACTAATAAACACTTTGTTGTATAATAGACTTATGTAATTATAATCATCTCTCTTATTATTCACAAGCGACAGCTTTTTGAAAAATGTTTATTAGTTTACGGTTGAACAGGATCTGTCGTCTAAGCGAGAAATAATCTACAAAGCAGAATGCAATTGTCGTACAGAGCATTTAAGGGGGAAAGGGGAAATGAGAGCCCATGTCAACAACATCACCGCGTATGGATCCGCGTGTACTTCGCACGCGCCAATTGATTCGAGATGCATTTATCGATTTGCTTCAGGAAATTGAACTTGAGAAAATAACCGTGAATCGTATTGCGGAACGCGCTACCATTAATCGTGTTACCTTCTATCTTCATTACCGGGATATTCCGGATATGCTGGAGAGGATGGCTGATGACATGATTAATGAATTTCGTGCTATCTTGGAGGATGTTCCGAATCAGTCCCGTGATGACTTTGATTGGACCATATTGGTCAGAATACTTGAGCATATTGCTGAAAATTCAAATTTTTACAAGGTGTTGCTCGCTTCAAAACGTATACCGGTCTTTACCGAACGTCTTCTGAAGCTGATGGTTGATGTCATCACCAGCAGAGCCGAGAAGCAAGACACTTCAGCATCTGTTTTGTTTGTGAGCGTTCCGAAAGATATTGCAATCTGGTACGGCTCCTCCGCCTTCATCGGTACAATTGTCTGCTGGCTTCGCAATGATATGCCCTACACACCGCTTTTTCTCGCCAAGCAGCTTTCTTTGTTGGCTCCATTTTCATCAAAATACGACCAGCTCATAGATCCAGAATGATTTCATCAATAAAAGTATTTCCAACATCCATCGACTTAATAAATGGCTTCGATATAATCGAACCCCGGGTATCCTATTGCGCATAGCCTTTAAGTCGAACAGATGCCTCATTTATTTCACACAGAAGGGGCGGCTAACCCCTGACCTCTCACATACGGCGGTTCAAAAAAATTAACGAACACTGTATCCAAGTAAGCCTGAGTACAGGATTAGCATTTCAAATAAAAATGGCGATATCCAAAAAAATTTGATGAGTCCAATCAAAGGCCATCAGAGCAACGATCTTGCCCATAGGTGGCCTCACCCCCACCCTCCCACTCCAGGTTAACTTTCTATGCCCCGTGAGTGGTTTATGCCAAAAATTATTGTAAAACCGTATGTATTCATGAAATAAGTCTTTAACTTTTGTCCCTTTTTAACGGGCATAAAAAATGCACCCCCCCTGAATTTCCATCGGATTAATCTAGGGCATTTTCCAATGTCTATTCAAAGGGGGAGTACTTCATCAAACAGAAGGGACTTCATTGTTTAAACCATAGATAATACAACTAGAACCAAGGATAACGCAACGAGTATGACTATGGTGACCCATCCAATAATGTTGTTCCAAGATTTATTTGTATATTTACCCATCACTTCTTTATTGTTGACCAACAACATCATACAAATCAGCACAATAGGCAACAGAATACCGTTAATTCTTTGTGACCACAAAGTAATGGCTATGAGTGGCGCATTCGGTATTAAAATAATACCTGCCGAAATAATTAAAATTACGGTATAGAGCCAGTAAAACTGTGGGGCATCCCGCCACTTTTTATCAATGCCTGCTTCAAAACCGAATGCTTCACACACATAAAACGCAGTGGCTACTGGTAATATCGTCGCTGCGAAGATAGAGGCAATGAAAAGACCAAAGGCAAATAGCTGTGATGCCAGAGCCCCTGCAAACGGTTTTAATGCTATAGCCGCATCTTTGGCATCCGTTATTACTGTACCGTGTCCACTCACAAAAAGAGTCGAACCACATGCAACGATAATAAAAAAGGCGACGACGATAGTTGCTACGCACCCAACGATTACATCGAGTAGCGTGTATTTATAATGCTCAATCTTGAGTCCCTTTTCAATTACCGCTGATTGCATATAAAACTGCATCCAGGGGGCAATCGTTGTCCCGACCATACCGATTACCGTTGAAACATAGTCAAAGCTTAGCTTGATTTCAGGATGAATCATTGCTGTTCCAATTTCCGACCAGTTGGGTTTCCCCATTAACGCTGAGACAATATATGAGAGTAAAGCCACGCTGAAAACTAAAAAGATTTTCTCTGCAATTCGATATGTGCCTTTCACCACAAGCAACCAAACAGCCGCGGCAGCAAGGGGTACAGCAATATATTTACTTACACCAAATACCTGCATACTACCTGCAACCCCTGCAAATTCGGTCATGGTATTGCTAATATCAGCCACCAGCAAACCAAGAAAGATGAAGAAGGTTACTTTCACCCCTGCATTTTCCCTAATAAGGTCCGCGAGTCCCTTTCCCGTCACAATACCCATACGAGCATTCATCTCTTGCACAATAAGAAGCACGATAAAGGCGGGAATTAATGTCCATAGCATATTATATCCATAAGTAGCTCCAGCCACCGAGTACGTTGTAATTCCACCTGCATCATTATCCACGCTTCCTGTAACAATTCCGGGACCTAAGAGTGCTAAAAATAAGAGCGTTCTTTTCCAGAGATTTTGTTTTTTTCCTACAATAGCGGCCATGGTTAGCCTCCTTCCTAAGCCCTTTTTCTTCTTGTTTTAAGCAAGTTATAAACCACGTCATTAATGGGAACCATTCCCAAAAGGACCATCTTGTCATCTACAACGGGTACTGCAAGCAAATTGTACTTGGAAATAACCTCATTAAGGGTATCGATCCGTTCATCGTCAGTAACATAAACCACGTTTCGGTCCATAATCTCATGTAGTTGTATCCCTGGATCCGCAATGATTAAGTCTCGAAGAGAAAGATGGGCGATAAGCTTTTCCCCATCATTTACAATGTAAAGATAATAAATGGATTCTGATTCCGGTTTTAACCTTCTTAGTTCTTGAATAGCCTCATTTACCGTGATGTTTTCATTAAACGAAATAAATTCTGTGGTCATCAGACTACCTACAGATTTATCTGGGTAATCCATTAATTCTCGAACTTCCTCCGATATTTCTCTTTCCATCTGATCTAAAATCTCATTGGCGTGATCTTCATCCATTTCATCAAGTAAATCTGCTACTTCGTCGGTCGGTAATTTTTCAAGCATTGTAGCCGCTTTTTCAGTAGTAAGACTTTCAATGACATAGACCTGGGCTTCTGTTTCCATTTCCTCAAGCACATCGGCTGCTTTCTCGACGTCTAATGATGAGAAGACAGCGAGTTGAGTGGATCTGTCCAAGTCCTCAATAATATCGGCAAGATCCGAGGGATGAAGCGTAGACAGTTTAGTGTACGACTTGGAGAGCTTAATTCCACGATGGGAAAAATCAATGGTTTCTACTTCATCCCAAAGCAATAACTGGCTTGGTATGTTAATTCCCATTGGGTTCATTATATTTTTTAAGAATTTAGCAATACCAAGTCGACGTAACAAACCTTCAAAACCAACATCTACCGCAACTGTATAAATTCCGTTGGAAAGAATGGCTAATCTAAGATCGTTTACCCGTACTACCTTCCTTCCAAACATGTCGACTATTTGCTTATCGAGAACATGCTTAACAAGGAACAAGGTATTTTCAGATGAAATGTCTATCTCCTTTAGATCCCTGCACTCAATGTAGTATTGTAAATTCACCTTTGATATGGTAAAAGATGAGAAATCAACGACTCGAATCTTGTTTCCAACCTTCACTTTTACCGCAATGACTTGAGGACGAACGGTTGTCAAGTCAACAATTAAGTCCAACAACTTTCCAACTACATGTTGTGGATCTGACCAAATTTTGTTCCCAAGAATCCGACTTAAATAAAAGGTCTGAGTAGCCAAAACAGTAACCTCCCCATTATGAATATTTAATTCCCGGAAGGATGCATATATCAGAGTTAAATGGCATCATCATTCAACTCTGATATATACATCCTTCCGGATTCCACTGCCTACATTGCCCTATACTCGTAGGGTCTGGGTCCATAAGCTCACCTCCTTAGTTAGGGTATGCCATGCATAAGGAACGTGCATGGTTATTGTTGCCTGATAAAGGTATATTAAGCAAATAAAACCCCCTAAACGATTAGGGGGCTGATCTTCCAAGTACAAAAGTACACCGAAGAAACATCCATCCCCCTAGTTTAGCTTTAGCACTATACAACGTAGAGCAGGAGTTCAGCCATATTAGGTAAAGCCTTAATCCGGCAATCCCTGGTAACCCATTGGCGTCTTTCGACGTTTCCGGGCAATGGCGTATGTTTGTATAGGAGCCTCGCCTAACGAGGATTTAAGCTTATTTGAACCATCGTAATCTTACGATTGATTGTCCTACCTGTCAATTATTTTTTATTAATAAAATTGGAAGTAACCGAGCCCAGTAATTGTTTAACAAACAGAGCTTTTTTATAAGTGTAGTATTAATGAAACTCCAATAAAATTTGATTGTATCTATACAATCTACCTCACTTCTATCCTGTCTACATAACTACCTATAATCTAACCTGTCAACTCAAGGCAAAGCACTTTTTTTCAGTCAGTACATTCTCTCTAAAAAATAAGGACTTCCGAAACCAGAAGTCTTTGCCGTAAAACTGGCAACAACACTTCCAATCTCGGAAATCCTTTATATATCAGTGCTTTTGCTGCACTTGTTAAGTGTGTATGCTTAAGCTCTAATCTGCAGATTCAGCATTGCAGCATCTACAAACAATTCCATCTTCCGCTTTACCACTATTTGTGATGCGGTTCACCTTAACGGTCATAACGGCGAAAAATTAAGGTCACCCGACAGATTCTAGAGGCCGCCTCTTTGCATGTTTGAAGCTGTATCATTTGCAGACATCTGCATAAAAGTAAGTGTTTTGTTCAGATGTCTCGTTTTCTCCATAAACCAATCAGCGGCGCTATAAGGCCCAGTACCAACGTAGCTGACACCATGGGCAAAGGTTTGTAAATAAATGGTAGTATTTGGACTTAAAAAGTTCCTCTTTTGATGTGAGTCGGAACAATCCTGTCCAAATCCCCCATTTTATCTGTGCGATCGATTAGATGCCAGCTTCAAAAGCAAAGAGTTCCATTAAGAAAACAAATTCGGAACTTTGATAGATAAATGATAGGGGTAGAGTGAAGAAAACATAATGATAATTACCATTTATTTTCCATGCATTTGCGGTCGCTGGTATTACCCCATTTCCTAGGATTCGTGTCATCTAGGATCACATTATTAATAATGTCAAGGTAGTGCACCTTCAGCTGAGCGATTAATAAATCCCACGTAGGCGGTTCTTCTTGCCAATCCGCGGGTTTCGTACCGTTGGCGAAAAAGGTTTGGTAGTTTGCTGGAAGGACCTGAGTTTGCTCAGAAAGACCGAACACGGTACCCATAAGGGAGCCCTTTTAACTTCTAATTCCTGTTCTTCTTCAAAGTTTAACTCATCGATTTCCAACTGAAGCTGCTCTTCCGATAATGCTCTTCTCGTCTGATTAAATTTTAAATTTCGCAAGAGTCATTTGAAGTTCATCTGAAACTTTCGATAAGGAAGCTGTCGAATCGGTTATTTGTTCGATCGAAGCCAACTGCTCTTTAGTAGAAGCGGTTGCCTGATGAGAATTCGAACTGGTCACTCTGGCAATTTCAGCAATTTCTGTTACGGAAGCGGTTATTTCTTGAGCACTAGCTGACATCTCCTCGGCTGTCGAAGCCAGCATTTCGATTTGTTCCGCTATTCGCCCGTTAGATCTTACGATTTCAACAAAATTTCGGTCTGTTTCTTCCGTAAGCTTGAGACCGGTCTGTACTTCTTTTTTAACTTGTACAATCGCCTCTATCGAACGCTTCATATCCTCTTCAATTTCATTAATTAAATCCCCGATTCGATCTGATGATTTTCCGGATTGCTCCGCCAACTTTTTGACCTCAGTAGCTACAACCGCAAACCCTCGGCCGTGTTCACCAGCCCTTGATGCTTCTATCGCAGCATTCAATGACAAAAGATTGGTTTGAGCCGATATTTCTCTTATGACCTCAAGTATCCCCGAAATCTCACGCGATTTCTCATCAAGTGACTTCATCCTGCTATCGGTGTCTAGCACGGATTCATGAATATTGGTCATTTGCTGCACAGTTTTGAGAACGTAATCAGCACCAGTTTCCGCTTGTTGTCTGGAATACACTGCCGACTCAGAAATATCGGATGCATTTTCGGCGATGCTCTGTATGCCAACAGAGACTTCCTCCATCGCTTTTAGGTTTTGTGCAGTACTTTCGGTCTGACTTTCAGCTCCGTTTACCACTTGTTCCATGGATAACACAATGTGCTCGGACTCTTTAGACGATTGCTCTGCAATCATAATAAATTGTTTTGTTGAAAGAGTTATCTTTTCCGATGCATTTATTCCGTGCTGTATAAGTTCCCGTAAATCTAGTCTCATCCGATTAAAGCTGTTGCTGAGCAGACCGATTTCATCACCGGACCTATCCGTAATCATCGCTGTAAAATCACCTGATCCAGCTTTTTCCAACACTTTTGAAATCCTGCTAAGTCTTGTTTTCATTTTTCGTATGTAAAACATTATAATGACTACTGATATCACAATTGCCGCCGCAATAAAAATAGAAAAACTTTTGGTGAAGGATCCTACGATTTCATTCATTAATTCTTGAGAGGCCCCAACATAGAAAATACCGATAATCTCGCCATTTACATTTTTGATAGGTTCATAGGCCGCTTGATAGGTGTGACCAACTACTACCGCTTCGCCATAATAGGTTTCGCCTTTCTTTAATACGACTGCAGCTACCTTCTCGGAAATTTTCGTTCCAACCGCTCTTTTTCCTTGAGTCATGACGTTGGTCGCGATTCGTGTATCGGTTTGGAAAATAGTTACAGTATCTCCAGTGATTTTTCCAATCTCATCGACAATATCAAATTTTCCATTCATTTTCACATTGCCTTTGTAGAGCTCATTTTTATTAATCTGCCAATCTCCGGGATATTTCTGATCGATGTACCGATCAGCCAGCGCCAGATCGCTTTTGGCCTTCTCTATTGCGAACTTTTTGATCCCATTCTGCATTTGTCCAATGACGTTATAGGCAACTCCTGCCGAAAATAAAAGTAAAATTCCGATAATAATCAAACTTATCTTAGTTCCTATACTCAGGTTCCTCATAACTAGCCCCTTCCTATTCCTCTTATTCTTAATGTCCGAGATTATTGTTCTACTAGAATGTTGATAATATTTCCCTTATTTATATCGGTTAGCATCACTTGTACAATTAGGTTCCATAAAAATTCGCCTCATTTGTGATACGGTTCACCTTAACGATCATAACGGCGAATAATGGTAAATAAGCTGTTGCTACAGAATGGTCAGAACATATGTACAAAATTATTTTATGAAAATGCCCGCATTGATAAAAACCATATAAATATCTCAAGAATTAAATATATTGGAATGGGGAAGTCACCTTGTCCAAAGCATAAATGGGCCTCGACTCTCCATTAATGTAGCAAAAAGGAGCTTTACCCCACCTTGCAGTGGCAAAGTTCCCTTCGTTTTGTGGATTTACCATATGGAGGCAGCCGTGGTGTGCCAAATCCTCAGTTCGCCGAAGCACACAACAGACCAAAACGGAACCAACAACTACATCAACGGATCAAGAGGGTCCTGTCGCCGTTACTTGTGGTACGGTTCTCCGCGCTGTCTGTAACGGCAAGTTTAAAGGCCATCCTTTACGGGTGGCCCTTTTTTGATCTCGCTATCTCAAAGTTTATTTTTGAGAATCAAGAATAAACATAGATGCATCATGTCCCATGAATATTTTACTTCCATTATAAAAAGTTTTGGATTGAATATCCCTGTACCCTATTTTAGTCATAATGTCAGTTAACTTTATTTGATTAAATCCGTTATGAATTATATCTGAATCTACTTTTTCATTTTTATTAAAATCTACGATTAGTAAATGTCCTCCTTCATTTAGAACATCAAATAATCTTGATAAAACTAATTCAACATCATTAATATGGAGTAGAACCTGAGCCATAAAAATATAGTCAGCATGTAAATCCGATAGACCTTCCTTTTCAAAATCAAAGCATAATGTATCTACATTCTGAATATTAAAATCAGAAATTTTTTGCTTTATTTGATTAATCATGTTTTGTGATGTATCCAGAAAAAGTATAGAATTAAAATCGTTTAACAAGTTCATTCCGACAAGACCAGTTCCACACCCAAAATCAATAGCATTCTTACTATTAGCGTCAACTAAATATTCACGAATGGCATCTGATGATACCTTTGCAATTTGAATTCTTTCAGAAGTGTCATACATATTAGCTATCATTTCAAACTTATCCGTATTTCCCATTATTACCTCTCCAATCTGCCTTAATAAAATCCTGAATACTACAATATAGAATGATATTCTATCGAAGAATTAGCATTTAGTCCAGAAGTGAAGCAGATAGCCGTTCAACAAGGCCAAAAGCTTCGAGGCATTGAACTGGAATTCGACGAGACGCTAAGGCAGTGTCTGGTCGTCACAGCCCCCTCCACCGATAAGGTGGAGGGGCTTTTTCTTTGTCCAGGCAAAAGTACCCCTCGCCCTTCACAATCGTGATCTAGGGGCACTTTCCTTTCTTCAAGCGAAAATACCGTCAGAAGCGCAATCGCTGCCAGCATCGATACTTCTGATACTTTTCTTTTCCGGTCTTGGGGAGTCTTCTCCGGTCCACTATGCCACTTTCTTCCAGATGGCCATAGGATCGTTAATCTATTTTAATTGCCTCGATATAAAGCTCGATCCTCACTTCATTTCCGACGATAATACCGCCTGTTTCCAGCGGCGAGTTAAATGTCAAACCAAATTCGTTGCGTTCAATACTAGCTGTTGAATGAAATCCTGCACGTTCCCGGCCACGAGGATCTTTGTTTAGTCCTTCAAAAACGGTATGAAAAGTGATCGGTTTCGTTACGCCATGCAGCGTTAGATTGCCCGTAAGTTCATATTGCCGTTCGCGAGTAAGGATGCAGCTGGTGGTTTGAAACGCAATGGTTGGATACTTGGCTGCATGCAGGAAGTCGTCGCTCCTCAGGTGTTCATCTCGTTGCGGCTGGCGAGTTGTGATACTATTGGCGTCTATGGAAGCCTGAATACCCATCGTTGTTAGATCATCGGGGTCAAAGCTCAAGCTCGCTTGAAAATGCTCGAATACGCCTTTGATTCTATTAATCATTAAATGCGTCACCGAAAACTCGACGGAGCTGTGGTCCGGATCCACTTCCCAATTGACATTGCTCACGATTAAATTCCACCTCTACGATAAGATTGTAAGAAAGGTCACCCCATCTTCAAAGCACTGCGATATTCGCATACTCCGACTATACAAAAACGCTACTGACAACGTAATGTCAGTAGCGCTTCAACATTTTTTCGGCTTCCTCGCGAATCCGATTTCGGAATGATTCAGGCTCCACCACCATCACATTCGCTCCCCAGCCCAGCACCCATGGCATCAATTCGTCCAGTTGACGAACGCGCAAGACCACATCCAATCCATCTGGATGCTCTACCATCTCCTCGATAAAACGATTGTTCGATTCCTTCACTTTATCCGCCACTGCATGATTAAATCGAAGGTGAACTCGCAGTTGCCGATCATCTGAAGGTTGATACTCCCTTAAGTTAAAATGGGCCGGTTGCTCGAATCGATCTTCCAGATCGAGAAGTTCGGTCATTCGGGACAAACGGAAATGGCGAATGTCTTGGCGCAGATCGCAATGGGCCACGAGCATCCACGATCCTTCAACGAGTACCAGGCCATAGGGAGCGACGGTACGATCGCTATGGTGATTCCCCTTGGAATCCGCAATCCCTTTCGAATAATGAAATCTGATCTTTCGCTCGTCTAATATCGCTCGACGGATCTTTTCGAAATATTCCCTTTCTTTTGACGGCGCGACCTGTTTACCGGGAGCGAGCAATCGCAGCGACTTGCGTACACGAGAGGTCTCATTGCGAACGCTATCCGATAGAATGGCCTCGATTTTTCTCCGAGCGGCTTGAGCCCTGACACGATAATCATCATCGAATCGTTGCTCGATAAAGTCCGTTCCAATAAGCAAGGTCACGGCTTCTTCTACCGTGAAACTGATCGGCGGCAGGAAATAGCCTTCCATCAAGGAATACCCTGTGCCTGGGGCACCCATAATCGGCACGCCCGCTTCGCTGAGCGCCTGAATGTCACGATAGATGGTCCGCACGCTGGTTTCAAATAGGGCCGCCAAATCTTCCGCGCGTACCACTTTTCTGCTTTGCAGCTCCAGCACGATGGCTAATAAACGGTCTGTTTTGTTCATTGCTGCCCCCTTGAAACTTAATACCGTTCACTAGAAACTTTCCGTTACTTGTGATACGGTTCACCGTATCACTTATAGAGCGAAATCAAAAGGCATCCGCTCGGATGCCTTGATTCATGCCTAAAAAAGACCGGTTGCCTCATACTAAACTCTTCGAGATGATTCAAGCTTCTCAGAATGCCTGCTCTGATAATCGATTAACAGCCGCTGCATTTTTTCCACCGTGCCGTCTTGATGAGGAACATGGATGGAAACGGTCAAATTTGAATCGTTCAAATACTGAAACGATACAAGATCAAAATTCAATTTCCCGAGATTCGGACAATGCAGCGTCTTTGGAGCATCAATGGCATCGAGAACCTCATGGGAATCCCAAAATTCTCGAAACTCCCTGCTAGTCTGGGACAACGCCTCGAACTGCTCGGACCACCATGGGTCGTCGCCGTGGCGCGCATACCCGGCATGGAAATTAGCGACGATCCGTCGTGCATGCAGTTCCCATTGGTCTCCCTTAACATAGCGGAAACGGGGAGAAGTAAACGTCATCCAGACAAAATTCCGCTCCCTATCCGACATACCCGCGAGATCCCCGTTCAATGCGCAGTAGGCTTCATTCCAGGCAATGATGTTCATGCGTGCATCCATGACATTCGACGGAGACAGGTTTTGGCTATCCAAAAAACGTTGAAGTTCCTGCGTTACCTTAGAGGGTTGCTTCGTATCGATCAAGGGAAATTGCTTACGGGCAAGATGGTACAGATGCCTGCGTTCCGATTCATCTAACCGAAGCACTTCTGCTATTCGATCAAGAACCTCAGCGGATACGTTGATATGACGCCCTTGTTCCAAGTAGGTGTACCAATCTAAACCTACGTCTGCCAGCAGAGCCACCTCGATGCGTCGAAGTCCGGGTGTACGTCTGCGTCCGGATTCCGGCAATCCAGCTTGTCTTGGGGTCATTCGTTCACGGCGTGAACGCAAAAAACGAGACAATTCCGCATAACGGTCCAAACTGTTCGCCATGATCTCCATCCCTCCTATCCATTCATGAACGTAGGATTCCCAATCCTACGATAACCAGATCTCTCCCTAGTTTCGTCAGACCCATATACACTAGTCTATGCCCTCCTTAGGGAGAATAGCAAGAATGGATAAGACAGCGATGATCGGTTGAATCTGTTTTCCATTCAGACCAATATTATTGAGGTGACGAAAATGAAAGTAGCTGCAATTGTCGGAAGCATTCGCAAAGAATCGTACAACTTGAAGTTAGCCCGCTATATTCAAAACCGTTATCAGCATCTTTTTCAGTTGGATGTGTTGAACATTCGGGACCTCCCCTTTTACGATCAGGATGTTGAGTCCACTCCGCCTCAGTCGGTTATCGATTTTAAGGGCAAAGTCGCTGCAGCCGACGCGGTTTTATGGGTCACTCCGGAATATAATTCGACCATTCCCGGAGTCATGGCGAATGCGATTGACTGGTTATCCCGCGTCGACCGAGTCATGATCGGGAAGCCCTCATGGATCGTAGGATCTTCCATGGGATTGTTGGGATCGGTCAAAGCGCAGGGCCATCTGCGCGACATTCTGTTCGCATCCGGTATTTCCTCGCCGCTGTTGCCTGGAAATGAAGTATACATTGGCCTTGTTCATGAGAAGCTTAACGAGAAGGGTGAGCTGACCGATGAACCTACCATTCAGTATCTTGATCTCGTTGCCGGCAATTTCGTGAAATGGATGAAGGAACTTTCACAATTGAAGCAGCTTCAAAGTCAAGTCTAAACCGAAACCTAGGAGGGATTCAGGTGTTTGAGCATATCTTGCTATTGAAGCTTAAGCCCAATATTGCCAATGCAGAGCAAGAAGCCGCGGTAAAGCGCGTGTATGACTTTAAGGGGAACATTCCGGGTATCGTCGATCTTAGCGCCGGGATTAACGCGACGGAGGAAGTAGAGCATACGCAGGGCTATACGTTGGGTATTCGAGTCACTTTTGAGAATCAACAGGCTTGTCGAGATTATATTCAGCATCCCCTGCATCAACAATTATTGCAATCCATCGGCCCATTCGTCGATGGGATTGTCGTTATGGATTACCCATTTGCTTAACGCCCCCTTTAAAACGCTTCAGGAAGGAGACAGTAGAAATGGATAAGAAGCTTGCCGGCAAAGTTGCCTTGATCACCGGAGCGTCCGGAGGAATCGGCAGGACGATAGCCGAATATTTAGCGCAGTATGGCGCAAAGGTGGTCATCAATTTTGCGAACCGTTCAGATCAGGCGGCAGAGGTTGTTCAGAATATTCAAAGAAACGGCGGAGAAGCGTTAGCGATTCAGGCCGATATCAGCCGTCCGAGCGAATTGGAGAGACTCTATCAAGGAACACTTAAAACGTTTGGAAAGCTAGATATTGTGGTGAATAATGCCGGGATCATCGTCACAAAACCTATTGGCGATGTTACGGAAGCGGATTTCGACCAGTTATTCGCGATTAATGTCAAAGGGACCTATTTTTCATGCCAGCTTGCGGCCAAACATCTAAATCCCAATGGCCGCATCATCAACTTCTCCACTTCGGTGACGGGTCAGATGTTCCCGGCCTACAGTCTGTACGTTGGCTCTAAAGGAGCCGTCGAACAATTCACGCGTCAATTGGCTAAAGAGCTTGGAAAGAGAAATATCACGATTAATGCCGTAGCACCTGGCCCTATTAATACCGAGCTCTTCACGGTTGGCAAAACACCCGAACAAATCCAGGGGCTTGCCAACATGAACGCATTCGGCCGTCTCGGGGAAACCGCAGACATTGCAGGTGTGATCCTTTTTCTTGCGAGTGAAGAATCGCAGTGGGTTACGGGACAAACACTCCGCGTCAATGGCGGTTTTATCTAAACTTACAGGAAGAACTTTATAAGCCCCTTTCGCGGCTAAAACGCTGTAGGGGCTTTTTGTTTTTCAGCAATAATAGTTCTAACATGTTTTACGTTTTCACCATCGCTATCTGTGCCTTAAAGAGTCCAACCCAAACAACTATATCCTCATAAATTTCGCCCTATTTGTGGTATGGTTCCCCCCGATTTATCTTGCATGCGCGATAAATCTGCTCCACCAGCACCAGCCGCATTAGCTGGTGCGGCAAGGTCATGCGGCCGAACGACAGCCGCATGTCAGCCCGGCGGATCACCTCGTCCGATAGTCCGAGGGATCCGCCAATCACGAACGCCACCTGGCTGCGGCCATAGGTGGCCAACTCATCGAGCCGAGCTGCCAGCTGCTCGCTCGTATACATCTCTCCGTCGATGGCCAGCGCCACGACGAATGCGCCGTCGGCGAGCTTGGCCAACAGCCGCTCGCCTTCACGTTCTCGCACCTGCCGTTCCTCGGCAGGGCTCATCGCATCCGGTGCCTTTTCATCCGGCACCTCGACAAGCTGCACCTTGGCATATGACCCAAGGCGCTTCACATACTCCGCTATGCCTTCCGTCCAATAGCGTTCCTTCAATTTACCTACGGCAAGCACCTGAATGTGCACAGCGATCTCCCCTTATTTTCATCTTTATTAGATTGCTAAGCCGAATCGCCTGACAAGCGATCTCCCCTTATTTTTTATTTACTATTCTTCTAAGATGAATCGCCTGAGATGCGATCCCTCCTTACTTTCATCTTCATTTAGCCAACATGGCGAATCGCATTTACTTCGATCCCTCCATTTTTTCAAATGGCTGCACTGGGCCGTTGTCCGGTTCCTTCCTTTATCCAGACGAATAACATGGAACTGTAGTAAATGCCCAATCCACTAAACATATTTGTAAAGGATGGTAATAAGATGAAGGATCCAATGTTGAGAAATTATGTGCTCTACGCCATTTCGCCAGTCGTTCAGTATGGTTTAAATGAAATGAATCACACATCGATCGCTCACGCCATGTACGAGGTTACAGCCATCACTTTTTTAATGGGGAGAGGATATGATTTCCCTACCGCCCGGCTTATTGTCGAATCATGGGAGGTTAACGAATCGTTTCCGCCATATCAAATAACACCAGGATATTTTTAACCTCATGGAAGGACATGATGAGATACCGCCTGAAAATTAATGTAGGATTAAGCCTATCCTCAGATGAAAATAAGGTTTAAAGTCTACTATTACTTACGACCCCTTTTTTTTATATATAATTACTTGGGCCCGCAGAAATGCGGGCTATTTTTTTACTTAGACCCCGCCTAACAAAAAAGACTGCTAATCAGCAGCCCCTTCTTTTTAATATGCCTACAACACCAGAAACCGGGCTTCACCGCTCCCGCAGCGTTCACAATATGCCGGCGGCTTCCATTCGTCAAAAGTAGTGACCCTCAAATCGACAATATCCGGCGCATCTTCATACTCATCCACAAAATCATCGATCGCTATCTCTAGATGCTGTTCACACACAACGTACATGCCTCAACCTCACTTGTTTCTGCCTATTTATCTAAGTTCTGTTCCATTCAGACATCGATATTTAACTGCAGCCCGCTCCTGCAAACTCACTTATCTCCCGCTTCCGCGAGTACGAACGTAGTCTCCAGCTTCTTCCCTGCGCGGTAGTAGGTTACCTTAATTTTATCTCCCACTGCTTTATGGCCGTACAAATATTTGCGAAGCTCCACAGTCTTAGCAATAGGTTGACCGTCCAACTGCACGATCACATCCTGGCTTTTAATACCTGCCGCTTTGGCAGGACCGCTCGATTCAAGTACGATAAGACCAGTTTTCACACTTGGAGGTAATTTTAGTACTTCTATTCCATGAAATCCATCAAGATCAGTAGTAGAAATGCCGATTAGCGGACGCTTGATTTTATGATTTTGAACCAATTCTTCGATAATGAGCTTGGCATCATCAATAGGAATGGCAAAACCCAGCCCTTCAACGCCCATATCCGCCACTTTCAGAGAATTAATGCCGACCACTTTACCATCCATATTGACTAGAGCCCCGCCGCTGTTGCCTTGGTTAATTGCCGCATCCGTTTGAATGAGATCCATTTCCCAGTCAATATCCCCGTCTTGGCTCAGTGAGATGGGAACTGTGCGTTTGACTGTCGACACAATGCCTTTGGTGAAGGTTGGCGAGAAGCCCAGTCCTAATGGGTTCCCAACCGCAATAACTGACTCGCCTACTTCAAGCTGGGCGGATATGCCAAATTCAGCTATCGTCTTAATGCCTTTCCCGTCTATTTCCAGCACCGCCAGATCGGAATAGCGATCTTTGCCGACTAGCGTCGCTTTACGTTTCTCGCCAAGTGAAGTGACGACTTCATACGATATACCGTTCTCTATCACATGAAAGTTCGTCACAACGAGCGCTTTATCGCCTTCTTTTTTGAAAATAACGCCGGAGCCAATAGATCCGCCTTGATCTTTAGAGTTCTTGCCTGACTCGGCATCATGACTGAGAATACTCACAATCGCAGGAACAATCTTGCCTGCCGCAACTACTGTAGCATCGCTGTGGATGGGTTTAACATTCGTGTTGACTGAGGCTGTTTCGGCCTCATGTACGCCAGCCCAGTTCCTCGTAAGCAAGATGATCGTTGCAATGATGATGAACAATACGGCTGCACCGCCAATTCCCATCTCTCTCGTCAGTGCTATCTGAAAAGGGAACCGTCTCCCTCTATCCGGTATATTCGTTTTTACTTTCTTAGAAAAGCCTCTGGATTTCTTCCACTGGCGCACGCGCTTTGAAGGCTTCGGCAAATAATATTCATCATCGAACAGACTCACAATTCCACCACCGCTAACACGCTGCTTTCCTAAAATATTAAAAAAATATCATTGTTTAAGCATGTTTTCTTTTACTAATGACTACACTATAACATAGCACTTCATCAAACACTAGATTCATAGAAAAGGAGCTAAAGCCCATGATAGAACCCCATTCTAATTCCAGCAAGCCTGTACAATCTAATCATCAAGCTATGGATGCCGTCAATATGATCGGAACTCTGGCTGATCTCAAAGACGATCTATACCGCAACTCGCTCTTGCTCTCTTCCATTCTTGAGCTTCTATTAAACAAACAGGTATTTACCCTGCAAGATTTGCAAGCTACTGCCTCACAGCTCGATCATAGCTTCTCCATCCAAGAGGATGTAACACCGCCGGGAAACGCCTAGTAACCTATTAGTCTCTATCTATCCAATCCCATGCCGTAGGCCTGTCAAAAAACGTATCCATCAATCGCACTTTGCGCTCCTGAAGGGAAATTCCCCTTGCTTCCATTGTCGTATTCAGTGTTAGCCTCGCTAGATCCATAACGTTGTGATCACGGCTAAGATGCGCCATATATACCGCTTTCGTCCGGCTTGTAAGTATATCGCATAACGCTTCACCCGCTGCTTCATTGGACAAATGGCCTTTGTCTCCCAGAATTCGACGTTTAATGTTCCATGGATAATGGCCCATCCGCAGCATATCGACATCATGATTCGTTTCGAGCACGATCGCGTCCGAATCGGCAATTTTTTCTTTTACCTTTGAGCTCATATAGCCTAAATCGGTCGCTAAGCTAAGCTTTAAATTGCCTTCGTAAAAACAATAGCCGACCGGCTCTGCTGCATCATGCGAAATACCGTACGATTCTACCTGAAGAGCTCCAAAATAAACCGTACTCCCCGTTTCCATGATCACTTTATTTTTGTCTGGAATGTTACCCGCTTGTTTGTCTAGCTGCTCCCACGTTTTAGCATTTGCGTAGATTGGGAGGTTATGTTTACGAGAAATTGCGCCCAGCCCTTTAATGTGATCCGCATGCTCGTGCGTCACGAGAATAGCCTGAAGATCAGTTCCCGTAATGTCCCGCTCCCGCAAGAGTTCTTCCACTTTTTTGGCGCTAAGCCCCGCATCGATCAATACTTTACTATCCTTGCCTGCTACTACCATGGCATTGCCTGTCGATCCGCTGGCTAATACCGTGAAGCGCAATCCTGCATGTCCTTGCTCCATTTGCTGTTTCCCCGTCTTCTATCATTTTTTTGCGCTATCGGTGGTGAATGGGTTGGTGTCTTGTCCGGATTGAGGCGGCTCCAACGCCCCGTTATAGGCATGAATATAATAAACGTCCCCATTGTTTATCGCCACACGCCAGTACGGTACCATGAACTGCTTTTGAGAATTAAACAGCAGCCCGTGATAACCGAGCGAAACATCCGTTATTGTTACGCTATTATTTAAATAATTTTCTACTAAGCTGCGAATGGCCATATAGGCAGGAATGATCTTCTGTTCTTTTTTGTCCTCTTCCGATTCTACTTCAACATGGGCTTGCCGAAAAGCGGTAATTACACCGTTTTCTTCGTAGAGCTGCAGCTTGACATCAAATATCGGCACTTTGCCATACATTTGATACAGCACATAGACCGAGCCTGCTTTGCTGGTTACCGGATCGTATTGGTAAGCCTCGGGATTCTTTATGCCGCTAGGGATGGTTGACAGCCGCGGTGTCAGCTTATTAATAAATCCGTTAAACTTCTCTGGTTTACTCAACTGCTGCTTGGCATTCATTTGTGTGCTGTTATCGAACTTGACTGTAATTACTTTCAAATCAGGAAGTGTTGTCGGAAATTCTTTGGCAAGCTTAATATTCTTACTTTCAAGCAGCTTCTTCGTGTCTGCAATAATCGCTCCTTCATCAGCAGCCAGGACGGTTTGCTTCGACTTGCTGTTCCACAGCTGATATCCGAGAATCACATTGAGAAACAGAAAGGATACTATTAAAATCGTTTTGGCGCGACTCCAGTCCATGCATGCTCTTTCCTTTCTAAACTTAATTGATAATATCCATAGTCCCGTCCTTGTATTCAACTGCCCACACTGGACGGAATTGCAGTTTTTTATCCATGATCGTCGATTGAAAAGCCGGATATACAGCTACAATGCTGTAAGATCTCGTTAATTTCCTCAGCTGCTGATCGAGTTCATCGCCGCCGCGCAGCTTCATCTCTGTTCGGGTCATATTCTCAAAGTTAGGAATAATCGTAGACCGCTCATAAGAGGTAACAATCCCTTTTTGCATCACAATCTTCATCGTTCCGAACCCTTCGTTGTTTGAAGCTACAATAGGAAACGATTCAAAGTGCTGTTTAAACAGGAAGGTCTGGCTGCCAAATGGCTGTCTCTGCGGCACTCTAGCCAAAGCAAAAGTCCCGTTATTCCAGCCGCCGTGCTGGTTGATGAAGGAAACGCCTGTCAGCAGATTATCAATGGTCACCTGCTTGCTGTCATCTGCCACAATAGGATCTGAATATTTCATCCAATGCTTTTCGGAGTTGATGAGCAGGCCTCTTTTACTGTCCGTGTAAATCTGCGAACCGTCCCAATCCGTCAGGTTGCGGGTAATCGCTGGATCAACGAATAAGGAGCGCTTTAGTTGATCGAGTGTAAATTCCGTGTAATCGAGTGAATAAGCACCCATATCTATAGGCTGGTTGGGCAGATATACCTCTCCGTTAAACGCATGATAACCTTGCTCATAGACGCTGAGCGCTACGTACCGATCCAAATCTTTGACCGTAATATCCGTACGGACGACTTCATAAACGGCGGACATCGATTCTGTCACGAACATTACGCCCACATCTTCGTTATTTTCCTTCACATACATCCAAACACTGGTGATCAGCTCATTGTCGATCGGCAGGTCCAGCTTGATTTGCAGCATTTTTTGTATGATTTGCATAGGCATACCTTCATAAAAGCGCATCTCAATGCCTTTTCGTTTGGTTCGCAAATCATCCCAATTTATATTTGTCGTAGTAAGGGAAATCTTACGGAAACCTTCAAAATTACGTTGCTTGGCATAAGTGAAAAATGTACTGTAGTAGCCTGTATATGGGTATAGTGCGGTATGTAGCCCCGTACCTGAGTGGAATATAATCTGGTCTGGCGCGAGTACTTCCTTCAGATCAACCTGATTACCCAGTTGTTCCGTCTGGACGTAGTCATTTTGCGCAATTGGCTCGTATTTAGGTGTGCTGTATACCATTAGATAGCTTAAATATAAGCTGCTCGTAATTAGAAGCGCCAGAAGGATGGTTTTAAATTTTTCAATCATTGGACATCACCTGTTTCCTGCCGCAGCGGGAGTGTAAATGTGACCTTTGTTCCCTTGTTTAGCTCAGACTCAAGGTAGATAGAACCTCCATGAGCCTTCACTATTTCCCGGGCAATAGAAAGCCCAAGACCTGTTCCGCCCATATTCCGCGAACGCGCTTTATCTACGCGATAGAATCTGTCGAAAATGCGCGAAATGTCTTTCTTTGGTATGCCAATACCGGTATCTTGTACGGAAATTTCCAACCAATCCTTATTCCGAGGTTGAGCGTGAATAGAGATAGATCCCTCATCTCCCGTATATTTAATCGAATTGGATATTAAGTTATCCAAGACTTGGTCGATTTTGTCTTGATCCAGCATCGCCAGGGTTAATGCAGGGTCTACCATACTGTAAATGTGAATTTGACGTTGTCTTAACTGAAAGGAGAAACGGTCAACCACATCTTCAAGCATCTGTGCGATATCTGTCTGTTCCTTTACAATCTGAAATTTATTGGAATCCAAACGGGACAAGTGAAGCAGATCGCTGACAAGTCGGATCATCCGTTCCGATTCATTACGCATGACGCCTATGAAACGATGTGCTAATTCGGGTTCTTCTACGGCTCCATCGCTTAGTGCTTCTAGATAGCTTTTAATCGTTGTTAACGGCGTCCGCAGTTCATGAGATACATTCGCCACAAAGTCGCGACGCGCATGCTCCAGCTTCTCCTGCTCTGTTACATCCTGAAGCACCACAATGGTGCCGGAAGATCCACCCGGGCGCCGTTGAATCGGTGTGAAAGTAATTCTCAGCGCACGATGATCCTCTTCATCCTTGTCATCTAATTCTATCGTCGTAATCGGATTGATACTTTGTGTAAAATCCATAATTTGATCGTTGGTCATACTTAAAACTTGGGAAATTTGCGTATTCCCATCCAATTGATCGACATGCAGCATTTGCTGAGCGCGTACATTCATAAGAATAATACGTCCCGATTCTTCTGCTGCAATAACGCCTTCATTCATATTCGTCAAAATCGAAGCAAGCTTTTCTTTTTCTTCCTCATTCAGCGACAGCGCGTCCTTGAGCCGATTCATCATCTCATTAAACGTCCGCGCCAGTTGGCTGATTTCATCCCGGCCGTGCACCTTCACCTGAAAATCACTGAAATTCCCTTCCGCAATCGCCGTTGCCTGTCGGGTAATTTCTTGAATCGGCCTCGTAATGGTACTAGATAGTATAATGCCTAAGAATGCAGTAAGTCCCAGCGCGATCAAGGTGCCTGTAATGAGAATTTGGTTGATTTTATTGATTGTGCCGTACATGTTTTCCATGGAAGCGACAATATAGACCGCACCAATCGGACGCACGCCGCTGCCGATCGGCTTGGCGATAACCAGCTTCCTGCCGCCGCTTGGATCCGTGAAAATTCGTTGGTTTTCTTTGACCCCTTGCAGCGCCCGAGTTACTTCTGTCTGCGTATTCTTCTGGCTGACCAAGGATTCATGCGTCGGATCCGTTGTCGATCGCACAATCCCGTCGGCATCAATCACTTGAATCTCTGCACTGCTGCCTACGGCAAACAGATTGTTAACGAATTGATTAAGCCCCTCGTAATCTTTCTTATTATCGGGTATCTTGCTGCTGTCCGCCGAAGGCGCTAAGTGTTCCCCAACGAATTGAGCTACTAAATAAGCCATCTTATTGTTTGAATCCAAGAAGTCGTTTTTGAAATAGCTTTCCAGCGTTTGATTGAAATACACCGAGAAAAGCTGCATCGCTATAAGTATGAGAAGTACATAAATAATGACCAGCCGGGACTGAATCGATTGAAAAAACCGGATGTTCTTCATTTTAATAGAACCCTCCGGTTTTGGAACTGCGCATCATATAACCGAGCCCGCGCCGCGTTACGATATATTCAGGTTTACTAGGATCCGTCTCGAGCTTCTCCCGCAGCCTGCGAATCGTTACATCCACCGTGCGCACATCGCCAAAATATTCAAATCCCCAAACAGCTTGCAGCAAATGTTCTCTCGTCATCACCTTACCTGGGTTTTTAGCCAGATAATGAATGAGTTCAAACTCCCGATGCGTAAGGTCAAGCGGTTCTCCTTCTTTATAGACGAGATACATATCGTTATCTATAAATAACCCATGTAGCCTAATGCCATTAGCTGAAGGCTCTGCTTCGTTAAGTGCATCATCTGTCGGTTTCGATTTACTGCGCAAGCGCGCTTTGACTCTAGCGAGAAGTTCGCGTGTACCGAACGGTTTCGTTACATAATCGTCGGCTCCCAGCTCTAGGCCAAGCACTTTATCGATCTCTGTATCTTTAGCGGTCAGCATGATGATCGGGGTATTCATCTTAGCTCGAACTTCCCGGCATACATCCATCCCATCTTTTATCGGAAGCATCAAATCAAGCAGAATTAAATCAGGATGTTCGGAGAAAGCGAGCTCTACCGCTTTACCGCCGTCGTATGCGCATATCACTTCATAACCCTCTTTTTCCAGGTTAAATCGAAGAATATCCGCAATCGGCTGCTCATCATCTACTACAAGTATTTTACCTTGCATTCCTGTCACCGCCTCTATGACTATTTTACCATAAGACATGAAAAAGGGACACGATCCCCTTGATGGAAGATCATGCCCCTTTTCTCTCTATCTGTTTAAATATTTAAGCGGGTTTTGCAAACCGCCGTCTTTGTGAACTTCAAAATGCAAATGAACGCCTTGCGCATCACCCGTTGCACCCATGATGCCGATCAGTTCGCCTTTTTCAACAATCTGTCCAGTGTTCACACTAATTTTACTTAAATGCGCATACATCGTTTCGTAACCATTCAGATGATCAATCGTAATATAATTGCCGTAATCGTTTCTAAATCCGGTCGAAATGATCCTGCCGTTATCTGCTGCAACAACATTGCGGTTGCCGGTAATGTCGATGCCCTTGTGAAGCTTACCCCAGCGCATGCCAAAGGTGCTGCTGACACTAGGCGAAATGACAGGCCAAGCAAACTTACCCGTTCCTTCTCCCTGGATTACCTTTGTTCCTTTACGAATTTTGGCAGTAACAGGTGCCGTAACTACCGTTTCGTTCACTAATTCTTCAGAAACCATCACACCGTTTATTTTCGTGATCTTCAGCGTAACTTTCTTGAGTCCGTCCTTACCGGCAGAGATGGTCTGTGTGACGCCCGCTCGAAGTGAATCGTCTTTCACATATTCCGTATCAAAAGCTACGTCTTGATTTTCAATGACGGACTCTTCGGTTTTAACTGATACCGTAGGTTTCATGACCGTCACATCGAGCTTTTGGCCAATCTGCAGCTTATCTTCATTTAACCCCGAATTTTTGTCATAAATTAATTGTTTGCTAATACCTAACTTTTTAGCGATGCAGGAGATGCAATCGCCTTCAACGACCGTATAGATGGTGTCTTGCACGCCGCCTGTTTGCAGCATTTTGAGCATTTCTTCGCGGCTTATGATATCTTGGGCCCCGATCACAAGCTCTTTTAATTCTACCTGCTGAGTGAATGTGACAGAATCCACCGTTGTTGAATTGATATTCTGTCCACTCGCAGACAATACGGCTACTTTGCCGGATTTCTCTTTGCCAGCCGCAACTAAGTAGGGAGCTTTGAGTGTATCCAGAATTTGCTGCGCCGTTTCCTCATCCTTTACATAGCCAATTACTTTGCCATCAACCTTTACGGCAGTTCCATAAGTTACAGGCTGAAGCTTTGCATCCAGTTTAGCCAGCACCTGCTGATCTTCCGCTTTACGAAAAAATACTTTTTGCGGCTCATCGAATACAAGATCTTGATCATTAATCTTCATATGTACGTTTGGATTCTGCTGTAATAATTCCTCGTTCTTCTTCTGAATATAGGAAGTAACGATGTCCTTATTACTTATTAAGCCTAGGTCTTCTTGCTTATATTGTACATGTACCAATTGGTCTGTATTTGCCTTCACAATCCCCTGACCTGTCAATATAACGACCCCAGCTGTAAGTAGGGCTGCGCTGCCATAAAGAAGCGATCGCTTTCGTTCAATAGCCCAATTCACTATGGTGACGCTTCGTTGCGGGTCCTTGAGTGTGCCGATCAAGTTTTGCCATTGGGATTTGCTGCAAACGGCTTGTATCCGTTGCCATAGCTGTTTAGCCCAATCTATGTCCCTGAAACCCTTCATCCTCTTCTCCCTTGCAACCTACAGATTTTTTTAATAGGTATCTTTTAATTTACCATACTCTCTCGTCCTTTTTCAACAAATTCCTCAGAACGAGTATGTTATTATGGCAAGTACAGACATACCTACATGATCTGCAGCGCAAATATTCTTAATTTGGGAGGGTTTAATATGGCACAAAAATTACGTGCTACCTTTAACCGAATCGTGGATGTAGAAAGAGTTATTGAAGCGCTTAAACGCCAAAATGTGCTGGATTTGCGCATAGAACCTGTACCTGCGGACAAAGCAGGTCTCTCAGAAGTACTATCATCCGTTTCTCTTACAAGCGCTTCCCTGGAAGTACCCAAAGAGCCCGACATAGGGGAATTGACGCCAAACCGTATTTCTTCCGATACGCTTACATTCACCATTCAAGTCTTTGTCGAAAGTTCGAGGTACCGCCAAGCAGAAGACACGATTTCTCAATACGGCGGTCATTTATAATATTTTGTTAATACTTACTCAGCATCGTTCTTAGTTCATTCATATCTTGTTCGTTTAAATAGGTTTTTAGAATATGTTCGATCTCTGTCATTTCATCTGTTGTGATGCCGCCTTCCATTAATTGCGAGATTCGCTGCATACCATCTTGCGGCACTTTGGTCATGAGCAGTGTTAATAATCTAGTCTTATCTGAGTCAGAGAGCTTATCTTTCTTTTGAGCCAATTCTTCGGCCGAAAAAGCCATTGCATTCTGCTGCTCAGAATTGCTTTGCGACCCCGACTGCGTGCCGGATTGATTCCAAGCAGCGACAGCATCATCTTTGGTTGCCGGGTTGGGAGATGGGCTTGGCGACGGTCCTGCCTTTGCTTCAGGAACAATTGCGTTTGTTGTGTCCTGTTTATCCTTAGCGGTCGGATGCGTCATCGTTGTCAGTATGTCGATAAAATAGTTCTTTGTTCCTGCGGTTTGGATACCATATTGTTTTAATACATCGTCCACATATCTAGTCAGTACATAACATGTAGTTGCCGTGGACAAAAGTGCGATAAGTGCTGTGCCCACCGTTAGTTTTGTCAGCCACACAATCAGTTTCATGACGTTCACCTCTTAGGGGAATAATGGCGAAATTTGCCTCTTTCCAAGTATTGACGGAAATATGCATATTCACACCCCCGAACAAAGAAAATCCTCTACTTCCAGCATAGAAACTGGAGTTAGAGGATTTTATTGCTTTACACACTCTTAATTAAGCGTAGATTGGGCGAACTTGGTTCGTCTGCTCACGATTACGGCCTACGGAGAAGATCGAGATTGGAATGCCTGTCAGCTGCGATACGCGCTCCAGATAATGCCGCGCATTGGTCGGCAGCTCATCAAGTGTGCGTACTTTCGACAAGTCTTCGCTCCAGCCCGGCAGTTCCTCATATACCGCTTCGCATTCCGACAACATTTTCAAGCTCGCCGGATAATGTTCGATCAGATTGCCCCGGTACATGTAGCCTGTACAAATCTTTACGGTTTCGAGTCCTGATAATACGTCAATGGAATTAAGCGATAATCCCGTCAATCCGCTTACGCGTCTAGCATGGCGGACAACTACGCTATCGAACCAACCGACACGGCGTGCTCGACCTGTAACTGTACCGTACTCATGCCCTGTTTCACGAATCTGATCGCCGATCTCATTGTTTAGTTCCGTTGGGAACGGCCCGTCTCCTACACGAGTCGTGTACGCTTTAGCCACCCCGATGATTTGATGAATTTTCGTCGGACCGACACCGGATCCGATACAGACTCCGCCTGCAGTCGGATTCGAAGAAGTTACGAACGGATAAGTGCCTTGATCAATATCGAGCATTACGCCTTGAGCGCCTTCAAACAACACACGTTTTCCTGCATCAATCGCATCGTTCAATACTACAGATGTATCAATCACATAAGGACGCAGCACTTCAGCATATGCGAGGTATTCCTTCAGAATCGAATCGACTTCAAGCGGGCTGGATCCGTATATTTGCACTAGAATCGTATTTTTCTCAGCAACGAATCGACGCAGCTTCTGCTCGAACTCTTCAGGATCAAGCAGATCCGCGATCCGAATACCGCTGCGCGCTGCTTTATCCATATAACATGGGCCAATGCCTTTTCGGGTTGTGCCGATCTTATTATCGCCTTTGCTGTCTTCCTCAAGTCCATCAAGCAGCAAATGATAAGGCATGATAACGTGCGCCCGATCGCTGATTTTTAAATTCGTCGTTGTAAATCCGTTGTCACGAATATATTGAATTTCTTGGATTAAAGCTTGAGGATTTATAACCATGCCGTTACCAATCACACAGACTTTATCTCTATAGAAAATACCTGATGGAATTAAGGATAGTTTGTACTTCTTTTCTTGAATTAAAATGGTATGCCCCGCATTGTTCCCGCCTTGATAACGAGCGACAACCTCTGCAGTTTCCGCTAAGAAATCAGTAATTTTACCTTTTCCTTCGTCCCCCCACTGGGTTCCGACTACGACTACTGTTGACATCTTACCTACCTCCTAAAAAAATCTCAAACTTCATTTTCCGATCCATAAAATAACCGTCTTTAGTGTAGCAACTGGGGGAAGTAAAGTCAATAAAAAACGAACAATTATACAAGCCTCTGAATAATTGTTCGGATTATTGTCAGGATTAGGCCATTCCGGCTGCCGCTTCTTGATGACTTCTGTCTAAGCTGACGAATTTATTATAGTTTTTAAGAAATGCAAGCTCTACGGTCCCTACCGGACCATTCCGCTGCTTCGCGATAATGATCTCGATAATATTCTTTTTCTCCGACTCTTTGTCGTAATAATCATCGCGGTATAGGAATGCCACAATATCGGCATCTTGCTCGATGGAACCGGATTCCCTTAGATCTGACATCATCGGACGCTTATCCTGCCGCTGCTCAACGCCCCGGCTTAATTGGGACAACGCAATTACGGGCACTTCCAGTTCACGGGCAATTTGCTTCAATGTACGGGAAATTTCCGAGACTTCCTGTTGACGATTATCGCCCTTGCCCCGGCCATGAATCAGCTGCAAGTAATCAATGAGGATCATCCCCAGACCTTTTTCCTTCTTGAGACGACGGCATTTGGCGCGAATATCCGTTACGGTGATCGAAGGAGAGTCATCAATGTAAATACTGGCTTCCGACAAGGAACCGATCGCCATCGTTAGCTTTTCCCAATCGTCGCCTTCCAAATACCCGGTCCGCATACGTTGAGCATCTACGTTAGCTTCAGCGCAGATCATCCGCTGAACAAGCTGTGAAGCGCCCATCTCCAGCGAGAATATGGCTACCGTTTCCTTTGCGCGCACACCTACATTCTGAGCGATATTCAGCGCGAACGCCGTCTTACCGACAGATGGACGTGCCGCTACGATAATAAGATCGGACCGCTGAAAACCGGATGTCATTCGATCCAGATCCGTAAAACCTGAAGGAATACCGGTAGTGCCGCCTTTATTCGTAAATAGATGCTCCACTTTCTCGAATACTTCCATTAGCACTGAACGTATCGATACAAATCCGCTGGAAGAACGCCGCTGTGATATTTCCAGAATGCGTGACTCCGCGTCGCTCAGCATATCGCCTACATCATCCGAACTGGCATAGCCATTGGAAACGATATGCGTCGCTGTCCGAATTAACCGCCGCAGCATCGACTTTTCTTCTACGATTTGCGCATAGTAATCTATATTGGCAGCTGTAGGCACCGCATTAGCAAGCTCAGCTAAGTAAGATACGCCGCCTATATCTTCTAGCTGCTGTTTATCCTGCAGCAGCGCTGTT
This sequence comes from Cronartium ribicola 11-2, assembly GCA_000500245.1. Classification (NCBI taxonomy): domain Eukaryota; kingdom Fungi; phylum Basidiomycota; class Pucciniomycetes; order Pucciniales; family Coleosporiaceae; genus Cronartium; species Cronartium ribicola. Next base: position 195,037 of record KI576268.1, read on the forward strand.
AACGTCACTAAATCTACAGGCTGATCTTCTTCAGCCAATTCATTCATCGCTTCAAAGATGCGTTGATGGATTCCTTTATAGAAATCCTCGCTCTTCACCCGCTCCATAGCTGTAATCAGTGATTCACTGTCTAGCAGAATCGCGCCGAGTACGGCTTGCTCTGCCTCTATGTTTTGTGGGGGCACACGATCGAGGAACAGTTCTCCGCCGCTCATACAGCCTTCACCTGCTTTCTGTTTCTACTCTTCCACTACTTGGACTTGAAAAGATGACGTTACTTGCGGATGCAGCTTCACAGGCACCTTCGTAACCCCAAGCGTTTTAATCGGATCCTCAAGCAGTATTTTCCGCTTATCAAGCGTAATTTTATGCTGTTTCTCCAATTCTTCTGCAATTTGCTTAGACGATACCGCGCCGAATAGTCGGCCGTCCGCTCCTGATTTGGCTTTCACTTTCACCGTAGTCTCGGATAATTTAGCGCCAAGTGCTTCCGCATCTAATTTCTCCTGGTCTTTACGCTTTTGCTCCGATTTCTTCTGACCTTCCAATTGGCTGACTGCAGCATTTGTAGCTGGTGCCGCTGCGCCTTGTTTAATCAAAAAGTTGTTTGCGTATCCTTCCGAAACCTCTTTAATTTCCCCTTTTTTACCTTGACCCTTTACATCTTTCAAGAACACGACTTTCATTCCAACAACCCCTCTTCATTCTTCATTTGTTCGAGCACTTGCTTAAGCTTCTCTGTCGCTTCAGCTAATGTGCCTTCCATCTGCGTAGCGGCATTCGTTAAATGTCCGCCTCCGCCCAGCCTCTCCATAACTACCTGAACGTTCATATCTCCAAGAGATCTGGCGCTGATACCTATTAATCCGTCATGCCGCTCACTTATAACGAAAGACGCGATAATATCCGTGATACTAAGCAATGTGTCAGCAACCTGTGCAATCATCAACTGTGAATTTTTACGCGATGGCTCAGCCACCGCCAGTGCGATTTGGTCGTAAATGATTTCGGTATGTTTAATAATTTCCGATTTTTCTATATAAGAAGCTAGGTCTTCCTTCATCAACATCTGAATCAAGCTGCCGTCCGCACCGTTCCTGCGTAAGAATGAGGCGGCTTCAAATGTGCGAGATCCTGTGCGTTGACTGAAGCTTTTTGTATCTACTACGATACCTGCAAGTATGATCGTAGCTTCCATCACTTCCAGCGACACTTTATCATGCACATATTGCAGTAGTTCAGTAACCAGCTCACAAGTGGATGAAGCATAAGGCTCCAAATAGATTAGCGTAGCATCCTGCAAAAATTCCTCGCTGCGGCGATGATGATCCACAACCACAATACGATGCGTTAATTGCAGCAGCTTCGGCTCAGCCACCATAGAAGCTTTATGTGTATCCACTACTACGGCAAGCGTTCGCGGATTCGTTAAATGAATAGCTTGATCAGGCGTTATAAACCAGCGCCTCAATTGATCTTCTTCCTCGATCGCATTCATTAGCTTTTGTATGGAAGGATTAGCGCCTTCCAAAACAATATATCCTTCTTTGCCCAATACTTGGACGGCTTTCAAAACACCGATTGCCGCACCAACCGAATCCATATCCGGCAATCTATGGCCCATTATGATTACGCGTTCACTTTCTTTAATTAAGTCGCGCAGCGCATGCGCAATAACTCTCGCTCTAACACGCGTCCGCTTCTCTACGGCATTCGAACGACCCCCATAGAATGCTAACCGCTGCCCAATTTTCACTGCCACTTGATCCCCGCCCCGGCCAAGCGCCATATCAAGGCTTGCCTGGGCCATTAGCCCAAGCTCCGCCAATCGTTCTGTGCCGGCAGATATCCCTATACTGAGCGTTAACGGCAATCTGTGCTCCATCGTTAAATCCCGTACATCATCTAGAATTTCAAAACGGTTCTGTTCAAGCGCTTTAAGCGACTTTTGATTCATGAGGATCAGGAACCGGTCTGCCGCCGTTCTTCTCAAATAGAAGTCATAACGCTGCGCCCAATCCGTGATTTCCCCTGTTACCTTGGCCATCATAATGCTGCGGGTCTGATCTTCCATGCCTTGCGTCACTTCATCCAGGTTATCCATCGTCACGATGCCGAGCGCAATTTTCTCTTCCTCGTACTTTTGCTGCAGCTCGAAATACGATGTGATGTCCCGGAAAAACAGAAGGCGTTCGTCACCCTTTATCGTGACCTGATAGACGAGCTTGCCGATCGCTATCTCTAAACGATCTTCTTTCTCTTTGCGTTGACGTATATCCGGAAACAGGTCCAAGATCGATTCACCGATGATCGAGTCCTTTTGCAGCATTTTCGACACGTAGGGATTATGCCATTCAATGATTTTCTCTTCGTTATAGAGAAGCATGCCAATAGGAAGTTCATTCATCACTTCGCTGCTGGCCTTTTTAACGCGATGGGAGATCGTACCGATATAATGGTTCAAATCGCGGCGGAATGCCTTTTCTGCGCGCAGCATGATGATGGACAGCGCTAAACTAGCTACAAATGCAATCAATCCTAAATACCAAGCATAAATCGTCAGCACAAATGACAAGATGATCAAAAGAATGAACGTCCAAAGTATGTGTTGACCATGCCATCGATTGAGTAGAAACTTCGGCATCGCTTTGCCCCTTAAACTTAAAGTTTTTTCTGAAATCTAGCCCGTATTGGAAATGAAGCATCTATAAATCCCAGAATACTATAAACAAACAATAACAACGGCGCTGCGATCAGCAGCAATACAATGGCTGCAATGGGTAAGATCGGGAGCCACTTATTCGCATGCGAGACGAAAAACAAGAAACTGATCGCTTGTATCGCAAAAGCCACCATCAGCAGAGGCATCACATTTAACAGCAGGACACTAAACATGGAGTTGGCATCCATCTTAATAAACAAATCGAAGAAAAAAACAATCAAGAACATCCATACGAACGATTTTGGCAGCATCCATTCCCTTAGCGGCTTCATGCCTGGAATCTGTATGCCGGATTGCGTAATTAACCATCTGCTGACACCATGCGTTACAAAAACAAAGTAAAGCGAGAAAAAGATTAAGCCCATTGGAATCATCTGAATGATCATATCCAGCATAATTTTGGGATCTTGCGTAGTCCATGCATTCATCAATTGCTTATTGGCATTCATCGCATCCAGCAGCATCGCTTTATACTCGCCGATAGGGTCTGACCCAGCTAATTTAGCGATTAACAGCATGATAAGCAATTCGCCAAGCAGTGTTACGAACCCAGCTGTGATCACGGTTTTGGCAGGCTTCAACTTTTTATACAGCGTACCCATCACAATGACCGTCGGTAAAAAAAGTAACGATAGCACTAGCGGAAATATGCTTAATTTTTGCAACAGCAACCCTACAACGACGAGACTGCAGGCATAAAGAATCACAAATGATCTCATTTGTAATCTTACATATAAAACAAGCAATGGAACCATTAAAAAGCTGATCGACAGAAATACAAAAACCGATACTGTGGAACACAGCAATAAGATATATATGCCGCTCCATAAGAGCGGTGTCCACTTTCGCATTGCCAAAATAGTTCACCTCTTACTAATATGTTCATCCAGAGAGGATATATCACCATACCAGTCCTCCAGCTGATGTCCCTCACCTTTATGTTTCTTCATTTTCTCCACGATCGCTTCATCTAAACTTCGGAATGAAATCCCAAGCCGTCTTCCCAATATGTAGGTGCATGAAATAAGACTTGCTAAAGCATCTACTATTCTTGATTGATTGCCTTCCCATACTGCCTTGAGCAGACGCGCAGCGCCGTCCACAATTTCTGTTTTCAGCCACTCAATCACCTTGGCACGTTTAGCCAAATCCACGTCTCTCTCCATTTTTAACAATTCCCTTCTTCACTGACTCCAAAAAAAGGCTTTGAATGCCATTATACCATAAAACAAGATTGGATTGTCTTGAAACGAATAAGGCATATCTGGATGACATTCATCTATTTTGCCATTTTCCATAAAAAAGCGTACGTCTTTGCTTGAAGCAAAATCAGACACTTATATGATCACTCAATAGAAACATAGGGTGTTCGTACGCATTTTAAAAAAATAAAAAAGCAGCTGGTTAAGAACCAGCTGCTCTCGTAATGTTTCTACTCAGTTGTGTAAGGCAATAATGCGATTACACGAGCGCGTTTAATAGCAACAGTTAAAGCGCGTTGGTATTTCGCGGAAGTTCCAGTCACACGACGCGGAAGAATTTTGCCCCGCTCGGATATGAACTTTTTAAGTGTTTCAATGTCTTTATAATCAATGTGCTTGATTTTGTTAACAGTAAAGTAACATACTTTACGGCGTTTGCCGCCTTTACCGCCACGACGCGGAGCAAATTTACGCTCACCGCGATCTTCGCCGCCATTGTCTCTTTTTTGGAAAGCCATCTGTTATTCAGTCCTTTCTACTTTAGAATGGTAAATCATCATCGGAAATGTCGATCGGTTTCCCGTCATCGAGGAATGGATCCTGCTGTTCGCGTCCACCTGCATTACGGTTGCCACTGCCAGATCCAGCAGCGCTGCCGCTACCGCCATAGTTGCCGCCTTCTTCACGCTGTCCGCCGCTGGAGTTAGCCGATTCAAGGAACCGCACATTGTCGGCAATAACTTCCGTCACATATACTTTGCGACCTTCGTTATTGTCGTAATTGCGCACTTGAATACGTCCTTCAACAGCTGCTAAACGACCTTTACGCAAGTAATTCGCACACGTCTCGGCTAACTGCCGCCAAGTGACGATATTAATGAAATCAGCTTCTTTCTCACGAGTCTGCTGATTCGTAAAAGGACGATCTACTGCGAGAGTGAATTGGGTGACTGCTACTCCGGCTGGCGTATAACGCAATTCCGGATCTCTTGTAAGCCTTCCGATCAGAATGACACGATTAAGCATAGTAAATCCCTCCTGACGAACATCCTACTTACCTAATTATGCTACGTCTTTAACGATCAGAAAACGAATGATTTCATCCGAAATCTTCATTACGCGATCAAGTTCCGCTACAACTTCTGGCGTTGCGTTGAATTGAACCAACACATAGTGCCCATCACGGAATTTCTCAATCTCATACGCAAGACGGCGCTTACCCATTAGGTCGTGTTTGGAAATTTCGCCACCACCATTCGAGATGATACCTTGAAACTTTTCTACAGTAGATTGAACTAGTTCTTGCTCAATGTCTGTACGAATAATGTACATCACTTCATATTTGCGCATGTATGTCACCTCCTTTTGGACTAAACGGCCCCGGTTGGGGCAAGGAGCGAGGATTCTTTCAAAAACTCGCACCTAAATACTATATCAGATTAACTTAAGCATTACAAGCATGTCTTGCTTGTCCAAGAAGGTAATTGGCTAAAGCTGTTAAAGCAATTTCCACATGGATATATTTCGACTAGGGCAAAATAACATTACTACGTATGGAGGTGATGACCTTGGGAGAAAAAACACAATTCACTATCGGCGATAATGCTCCAAATGATGGCAAGTATATTGAAATTGGCGAGGATGCAATTCATATGGGCATCAATAACCCGCAGATTGTTACCCTGAAAAAGGGTGAACCTTTCCCTGAAACCAGCAACCATAATCGCAAATGGAAACATCTTAAACACTAATGCAGCTGGGAGAATACTTATGAGAAGAACCTTTACGTTATTATTCACGGTTATTGGAGCTGCGCTATGCTTGATTCACTATTTCGGTCACGATCACGAAGCTATTTACCTGTTGTTCTATGCTCTAAGCATTCCGGCATGGGTAGCTCCTATCTTTATCGATGTGAATGAGATCTCCATGAACGCTATGTCAGTCATTTATATTTTGACTATATTCTCGTGGGCGCTAATTGGGTATGTTATAGATCGAGTTGCAATGAACATACAGTCAAGAAAACGCAGTGATGTCAGCTAAACCGTGTTTGTCAGTGCGGTGATTGAAAGCCTCCTACATGCTCAGTGTTGAGCGTTTAGTTAGGCTTTTTTTACTTTAAAATATTTTCCGGAAACAAAAAACCTCCCAAAGGGAGGTATTATTTGTTATGTATGGCGGAAAGGGTGGGATTCGAACCCACGCACGCTGTGACACGCCTAGCTGATTTCGAGTCAGCCCCCTTGGGCCTCTTGGGTACCTTTCCGCAAAAGCAGAACAGTACTTATATTAACACACCTTGTCCCGCATTGACAAGTTCTTTTATTAGCTCTGTACATCCCCTTCTGCGGCGTACAGAACCTTCTTGAGCTTACTTTCAAACTTAGCTCTTGGCACGAGTACACTGTGTTTGCAGCCTACGCATTTAATCCGAATATCCATGCCCATGCGAATAATTTCCATCTCATTCGCGCCGCAAGGATGGGGCTTTTTCATCTGGACAATATCCCCTAATCCATACTGCTTTTTTTCCATATTAACGGCCCCCTCCTTCCAACGATTTAATGAATGTCACTGATTTAGGATACGGGATCTCGACGCCTTCTGCATCTAGGCGCTTTTTAATCTCCGCATGCAAGCTGCGCATTACATCGCCCTGCATGTTCGGCGTACACTCTGCAATAATGCGGAACAACAACTCCGAGTTGCTCAGTGTTTGGACGCCCAGCACCTGCGGTTCTGCCACAATTTTATCATTGTTCTCATATTCATGCAGTGTAATTTCCTTCAAAATTTCAAGCACACGATCAATATCTGTTTCATAGGCAACTGGAATATCTATAATTGCCAAGGAATTATATACGGAGAAATTGGTCACTTGCTTAATGTTGCCGTTAGGAATAATATGCACTTCGCCCGTCCAGCTCTTTATTCGCGTAATTCGAATGCCGATCTGCTCTACAGTTCCTTTGAAATTTTCAATCTGAATCACATCGCCAACCGCGAATTGATCCTCGAAAATAATGAAAAACCCTGTAATCACATCACGAACCAAATTTTGTGCACCGAAACCAACAGCAAGACCCACTACCCCTGCACCAGCCAATAACGGTCCCAGGTTCAATCCAATCTGATCCAAAATCAGCATAATCGCTATAAAATTAACGGTGTATTTAATCAAGTTATGTACTAATTTTCCAATTGTATTCGATCTTCGCAGATCAATTTTGAGCGGTGAGCGTTCACGCATAGACATCATGTGAGTCGTTGTTTTGTCTGCGATTTTCACTATGAGTCTCGCAACTATGAATATAATGATGATCTTTATTGCTATATACCCTATATTCATGAGTACTTTTTCATCTTCAAAGTAAGTGATGATTTTATGTATGAATGTACCGTCCGAACTGGTCGAATTCCCCGCTGCAGTTGCCATTGCCAATCCCCCTTTAACGTGCATCAATCATAACATAACCCTCATTTTTTTTGAAAAAAACGCCTCGAATCTCCACATTTTCCGTCTTAATGATCCGTTCTACGTCATCTAGAGCATCCTGAGGAAATTGAATGGACAATGCGCAGCCGGCAGTAATGGATTTAGGCGTAGGACAAATATCGATCTCGATATCGGCATACTCCAGCAGCATTTCAGCTCTCAACGCCTGTTGGGTAGAGTCAAAAGCTAATAAAAACTGCTTTTCCATGGGAGAAACCTCCTTTTATCTCTTTCATGATGTATATTTACAAGCCTATTTTCATATACTAGTAAAAATAGTTTAAGATAGCAGGTTGTTCAATTCATTAGACTTTCGGAGGGATTCCATGAGATTGCCGAACTTTATCAAGCTTTCACATGCCGATGAAAATGCGGTAAGCACATTGTCGACGCATTTAGCTGCCGTGTTTGGTAGTTTGTCTTCCTATCGGCCCATTGTTTTTTGCTGTATCGGCACAGACCGCTCAACAGGTGATTCACTAGGCCCTATTGTAGGCACACATCTTCATAAAAAGAATGATGGGCTGTTCCATGTTTATGGTACTTTGAATAACCCCGTTCATGCCATGAACTTAACTGAAACGCTGGAACACATTGAGTCTGCGCACAGAAATCCGTTTGTAGTTGCCATTGACGCCTGCTTAGGCCAATTAACCAGCATCGGATTCATTCAAGTAGCAGATGGCCCACTAAAGCCAGGAGCCGGCGTAAACAAAGAATTGCCTCCTGTCGGCAACATACATATAACGGGCATCGTCAATGTGAGTGGATTTATGGAATACTTTGTTTTGCAGAATACGCGGTTAAGCCTCGTCATGAACATGGCTGATATTATCGCAACAGCCCTGCATCACTCCGTATCGGTATCCATGGAAACAGCAGCAGCTAACCTTACTTTACGGTTTGATTAATTGCTTCCTTTTCTTCCGGTGTTAAACTATAGCTGGAAGCGCCTTTTTCGATCGGCTTAGCGTAAATGTATGTCATCTCACGGCTGTGAATGCCCGATAAAATAATGCCGTCCTTATGCTCGTCGAGAATTGCAATAGAGAAACTCAGATCACTGCCTGTATCTCCAAAAGCATTATATCGATGTATCGCAACATTAGATTTCATCTTTGTTAGCTTGGTTTGAATCCATTCAATAGCTTGTTGATGCGTATTGGCCATTGCTTTTTGCTCGTTCAGCTTTAACTGCATATCCAGAAGCAATTGTTCTATGTTGACCGACGAAGCGCCGTTAAGAAGCTTCTTATACTTAGTGTTTCCTTTTGCTAATTGAATCCATAAAAAAATCACGATGACAAATAATACAATTACAAATCCTGCTAAACCTAATGTTAAAAGCTGTAAACTGTTTTGTGACAATAAATCCCCCATGTTCCCCATCCTTTGTTAATGATAAGTTTTGCTGATTTCTTGAATAGCCGCTATGAAACGATCTGCCTCTTCTTCTGTTGTATAAAAACCAACACTTGCCCGCACTGCACCATTCTCCATAGTACCTGCTGTTTGATGCGCAAGCGGCGTACAGTGGTAACCCGATCTTACTGCAATGCCATAATGCTGATCGAGAATAAATGCGACTTCTGATGAATCAATTTCCCCCAGTTGAAATGCGACAATTCCTGTTCTATTTTCCCCGATTTTTGGGCCAAGCATGTTAATACCGTTAATGTTATTTAATCCATTCATAATACGTTGTGTAAGAAGCCATTCTTTACGGTGAATTTCGTTTACGCCATGCTGAATGACAAATTCGATTCCTGCCCGCAACCCTGCCAGTCCTACTGTGTTTTGCGTGCCTGCTTCATACCGGTCTGGCCTAACTAGAGGCTGTCCTATGGCTTCAGACTGGCTTCCGGTGCCGCCGTGTATGAGCGGTTCCAGATCGATCTCTGGGTGTATGTATATCCCCCCAGTTCCTTGTGGGCCTAACAAACCCTTGTGACCAGGGAATGCCAGCATATGAATACCCATTTGTTCCACATCAATAGGTAACACTCCCGCGCTTTGTGCTGCATCAACTAACAGCCTCACACCTTTTTCCTTACATATCATGCCTACTTCCTCTACCGGTAAAATAGAGCCAAGCAGATTTGAACTGTGAGTCATAACCACTAGCGAAGTATTAGCTTGTATGGCATCCTTAATCTCAGTTAAATCAATGTTACCTTCTTGATCTGCTGACACATAGGTAAGTTCCACACTTTTTTGCGCCTTCAAGAATTCAAGCGGCCTTCTAACAGAATTATGCTCTACCGCTGTACAAATAACGTGTTGGCCTTCTTTAACGAAGCCTTTAATCGCCAAGTTCAGCGCTTCCGTAGTATTTAATGCAAACGAAATGTCGTTTGGATTACGTACACCAAACAGCTTTGCAGCGTTTTTCCTCGTGTCGAACAGGATTCGGCTTGCGCTAACTGCCATTTGATGGCTGCCGCGACCAGGGTTAGCCCCATTAGACGCTATGCACCTAGTCATTGCTTCAATGACAGAAGGCGGCTTTGGCCACGACGAAGCAGCGTTGTCTAAATATAGAATGGGGTTCATCAGCACCCTCCCTTCTCACAAATATAGCATCCCTCAATCATTTCTTTTCAATAAAAAGAAATCATCTTGGCATGCTACTATTGTTCGGTTCCCTTGCATACTGCACTGCCTAATCAAGATTGGTTGGCTTGCAGCATATCCAACAACCGATTCAAATCATCCTTCGAATAATACATAATTTCAATTTTTCCTCGATCATTGGCATGATTAATTTTAATCGTCGTCCGATATTGATCTCTTAATTGTTCTTCAGCTTGGCGAATGTAAGGATCTTTAGCCAGCTCTTTGGCTTTGGAAGGTGCTTTTTCTTTTTGTCCTTTTTCCTCCAACACCTTAATTGCATCCTCTAGCTGCCGTACGCTCCATTGTTCACTAATACAACGATCAACCAATTCTTTTTTCGTTTTTTCACTTTTTAATCCTGCTACTGCACGCGCATGCCCCATTGAAATTGTTCCACGTGAAACATATTGCTTAATGGTCTCAGGTAATTGAAGCAAACGAAGAAAATTGGCTATGTGTGAACGACTTTTGCCTACCTTAACTGAAAGTTCTTCTTGCGTCATTGTGAATTGATCCATGATCGATTGATAAGCGACAGCAATTTCTATCGCATTTAAATCTTCACGCTGTACATTTTCTATCAAAGCTATCTCAGTTACTTGCTGATCAGACAGCCTTCTGATAACTGCAGGAATAGTTGCTAACCCGCAAACTTGCGAAGCACGAAACCTGCGCTCACCCGCTATAATCTCATAACCCTTAACAACACTTCTTACGATAATTGGTTGAATGACTCCATGTTCTCTGACCGATACCGCTAATTCTTGAATGCTATCTTCATTAAAATTTTTACGAGGTTGATATGGGTTTGGTCTCAATTGAGATAGTGGAATTTGAACGATCTTATCGTCCTCGTTTATATGAAGAGATTCAATTAATGCGTCTAGACCTTTACCTAACCTTTTGCTCACCAAGGATCACTTCCTTTGCCAACTCAAGATAAACTTCCGCACCTTTAGATTTAGGGTCATATGTAACAATGCTTTGACCATGACTTGGCGCTTCGCTAAGTCGTACATTGCGTGGGATTACGGTTTGATAAACCTTTTGTTGGAAATACTTTTTAACCTCTTCAATAACTTGAATTCCTAGATTCGTTCTGGCATCAAACATAGTAAGCAACACACCTTCTATTTGTAAGGAGGTATTTAAATGCTTCTGAACTAATCGAACCGTATTCAACAATTGACTCAACCCTTCAAGAGCATAATATTCACATTGAATAGGAATAATCACCGCATCCGAAGCTGTCAATGAATTAATCGTTAAAATTCCTAGAGATGGTGGACAATCAATCAGAATATAGTCATATTGATGCTTAATTAATTGAAGAGATTTCTTCAATCGCACCTCTCTGGATATCGTCGGAACCAGCTCTATCTCTGCACCGGCCAACTGAATGGTAGCAGGAATTATGCTAAGATTAGGCACATTGGTTTCCATTGTCGCATCTTTCGGGTGGACATCATTAATAATAACATCATAAATGCAGTTAGGTACATCTGCTTTATTAATTCCGATTCCGCTTGTTGTGTTGCCTTGCGGGTCAATATCAACAAGAAGTACTTTCTTTCCTAGGCTTGCTAAGGAGGCGCCTAGGTTTACAGAGGTAGTCGTCTTACCTACTCCGCCTTTTTGGTTAGTAATTGCGAGTGTTTTAGACAATATTGTTTCACCTCATAATAGGATCATCCAAGCGGGATATGAAAAGTAAAGAGTATCTCTATCTTAACATATCTAGCATTCTATTTCCTTAACTAATAAAGACATATTTTTAAAAACAAAAACACCCTGTCGCATTAACGTCAGGAGTGTTTCATAAGTTTATGTAAGAGCATATTATTGCTTTTTAGGGATTTTGATTATAATTTCATAATGATCAGCATGATCTTGCTCTGTCGTATGAATACCAAGGCCCGTACCAGCCACCATTTCAACAGATTGTCTAATTGTATTAACGGCCAGTCTAACATCCTTTGCATAAGAAACGCGTTTAGTTTTTCTAACTTGTGATATTTCTTTAATCAGTTGTATTCTTGCTTCTGTCTGCTTTACATTTAACTCCTTAGCAATAATCTCTTCCAAAAGTTTAAACTGTTGTTCTTCATTATCTAATGAAAGAAGCGCTCTAGCATGTCGTTCAGTAATTTTTCGTTCCATTAGTGCCGTTTTTACAGGCTCACCTAATTGAAGTAATCGTATTTTATTAGCAATTGTCGACTGGCTTTTGCCCAGACGTTGTGCCAAGCTTTCTTGTGTTAAACTGTGCATTTCTATTAATTGTTGGTAGGCACCTGCTTCTTCAATTGAAGTAAGCCCTTCCCGCTGCAAGTTTTCAATTAACGCAATAGAAGCTGCCTGTGCATCATTGAACTCTCTGATTATAGCAGGAATCGTTTCAAGTCCTAATTTTTTAACCGCACGCAACCTGCGTTCCCCTGCAATTAGTTCGAATGTTTGATTCCTAATACGAACTACAATTGGCTGAATAACCCCATGTGTTCGAATCGTTTGACATAACTCATCTAATCGTTCGTCATCAAATATTGTCCTAGGCTGATAGGGACTCGGTATAATTTGGTTAACCGGAATATTTTTAATTTCATCAACCCCGGAACGCTCTGTAAAACCAAAAAGCTTAGAGATTTGTTCTTTCATAAAAAACAATACCACCCAACTTTTTCTTATGTCTTTTCTTAATTGTATCTACTAGTAATTCGGTAGAATCAGTCTTAAAACCTTTGTTTTAAAAATAGTTTCGACCCCGACTGCATGTTTCACGTGAAACAATCTACATTTCTAAAGGTGTCTTCAACGGAGTTCCTGCTTTTCGTGGATACTTAACCGGTGTTATACTCTTTTTTTGAATTTCAATTAAGTGCCTGATCCCATGGTCGTTGGGAAGCTTAAATTGATTCTCCTGTATGAGCTGGCCCTTCAGCTCTTTGAAGCTGTATGCCGCTTTTTGCAGTTCATCTGTTACCTCTGAACCTTTCATTGCCAGAAATAGACCATAAGGCTTCACAAATGGTAAACAAAACTCAGAGAGCACTGAAAGTCTTGCTACGGCACGCGCTGTAACTAGATCATATTGATCACGGTGCTCCTTCAAACGAGCTATATCCTCTGCCCTGCCATGTATACAGGTTACATCCTCTAATCCCAATGCTTGAACTAAATGCTGTAGGAATGTAATCCTTTTCTGCAAGGAATCAATAATGGTGACTTTTAAATGAGGATAAGCAATTTTCAATGGAATACTTGGGAATCCAGCGCCAGACCCAATGTCAGCTAATGTCGAAATTTGACTGATGTTGACGAAAAAAGAAAGAGAGAGGGAGTCATAGAAATGCTTGATATATACTCCCTCTTTTTCAGTTATAGACGTTAAGTTAACTTTACTGTTCCATTCAACTAACTCCTGATAGTAAAGTTCGAATTGCCGAATTTGAACCTCCGACAATTCGATGCCTTTAATATGAAGTAAAGTAAGAAAATCCGATTGTATGTGATCCATCTCTTAACCTCTGGCTGCAACCACTCGATTATAATGTTCCAAATAAACAAGAAGAATTGAGATATCTGACGGCGTTACTCCCGATATCCTGGAAGCTTGCCCAATGGAAATAGGCCGTATTTTCGCTAACTTCTGTTTGGCTTCTGTCGCAATTCCATGAATAGGCTCATACTCGATATCATCCGGAATTTTCTTCTTCTCCATTTTCCGGAGACGTTCTACTTGGAGAAGCTGCTTATCAATATAACCGGCATATTTAATTTGAATTTCAACTTGCTCCTTCATTTCAGCCGTTAATTCAAATGGCGAAGGAGACATGCGTTCAATATGCGCATAAGTAACTTCCGGTCTTCGAATCAAAGATAGAAGGTCTACAGCATTTGTGAGTAAAACACTGCCAGCTTCCGCTAAAATTTGCTGGATCTCATCCTCAGGACGAACCTTCGTCGTTTTTAAACGCTCCACTTCTTGCTCGATAAGTTTTTTCTTAAGTAAAAACCGTTCGTAACGCTCATCAGGAATTAAACCCGCTTTATGGCCAATGGGAGTTAACCGCAGATCGGCATTATCATGCCGAAGCAGTAGCCGATATTCCGCGCGCGAAGTAAGCAAACGATAGGGTTCACTTGTCCCTTTGGTAACAAGGTCATCGATCAGGACGCCAATATAACCTTCCGAACGGTCAAGCACCACAGGCTCCTTACCCTGAGCTAAACATGCTGCATTAATGCCCGCCATAATTCCTTGTCCAGCTGCTTCTTCATAACCGGATGTGCCGTTGATTTGGCCGGCAGTAAACAGACCGCTGACGAGCTTTGTTTCCAAAGTAGGCTTTAACTGCGTAGGTACAACCGCATCGTACTCGATGGCATAACCGGTACGCATCATTTCAACCTGCTCTAAGCCTGGTATAGATCTTAAAATTTGGAGTTGAACCTCTTCCGGCATACTAGTTGATAATCCTTGTACATAATATTCCGAAGTAGAACGTCCTTCAGGCTCCAGAAAAATCTGATGCTTTGGCTTGTCACTGAAACGTACAATTTTATCTTCAATAGACGGGCAATATCTAGGGCCTGTACCTTCAATAGCGCCGGAGAACATAGGTGCCCGGTGTAAATTATCACTTATAATCTTATGTGTATCTTCAGATGTATACGTCAACCAGCAAGGCAGCTGCTCTTTTGACTCATCGATCGTTTCAAAAGAAAAATATTTAGGATGCACATCGCCAGGTTGAATTTCCGTTTTATCAAAATTGATCGTATCGCCATGTACCCGTGGCGGAGTACCTGTCTTAAATCGAACAAGATCAAACCCTAGATTGCGAAGCGATTCGGACAATTTAACAGCAGGCTGTTGGTTATTAGGACCGCTCTCATACATAAGCTCGCCCATAATCACTTTACCCCGCAGATAAGTCCCCGTGGTTACGACTACAGCATTCGCCATATACTTAGCGCCTGTCTTCGTCACAATCCCTTTACACTGGCCCTCTTCAACAATTAATTCTTCCGCCATACCTTGTCGCAAGCTTAAATTAGCCTGCTTTTCAATAGTCTCCTTCATCGTGTTCTGATAAAGAAACTTATCCGCCTGTGCGCGTAAAGCATGAACGGCTGGCCCTTTACCCGTATTTAGCATCCGCATTTGAATAAAGGTTCTATCAATGTTGCGACCCATTTCACCGCCAAGCGCATCGATCTCCCGAACCACATGTCCTTTTGCAGGACCTCCGATCGATGGATTACATGGCATGAATGCAACCATATCCAAATTAATCGTCAGCAGAAGTGTCTGACATCCCATTCTTGCCGAAGCAAGCGCAGCTTCACACCCTGCATGACCAGCGCCTACGATAATGACATCATATTGCCCTGCAACGTAACTCATTCCTCTTACCTCCTAAAAAAAGCACAATGCTTTCTACGTAACCTTGCATCAGATAAGCTTACTTGCCTAAACAGAACTGAGAAAATATTTGATCAAGTAATGTCTCGGCAACGGAATCACCAATCACTTCTCCAAGTTCTTCCCATGCCGCCCGTATATCGATCTGTAAAATATCAATCGGTACATATTGTGCATTAGCCGACAAGGCATCTTCAAGAGAACGCTTTGCTGCATGTAATAATTGTATGTGCCGCACATTACTGACATATGTCATATCGCCGCTTTCCACGTTTCCCCCGAAAAATAAGGCAGCAATCGCATCTTCAAGCTGTTTCAGTCCTTGTCCTTCGATGAGTGACAACTTCACGACTCGTTCTTCTGGAAATAAGCTATAAATTTGCTCTTCATCTATAGCTGACGGTAAATCCATCTTATTAATAAGCAATATTGATGGCTTATCCTTCACTTCTTGCATAAGCGCCGTCAATTCATCATCAGGCGGCTCACTGTTATTAATTACGAACAAGATTAAATCCGCTTCCTCAATGGCGTTTCTTGAACGTTCAACTCCAATGCGCTCCACAACATCGCCGCTTTCACGAATACCTGCCGTATCTAATAATCGAAGCGGAATTCCGCCAACGTTAACAAGCTCTTCAATTACATCACGCGTTGTACCTGGTATATCTGTAACAATCGCTCGATCCTCTTGTGCCAAAGCATTCAGCAAAGAAGATTTCCCTACATTAGGTTTACCGACTATAGCCGTCACAATGCCTTCTCGCAAAATTTTACCTTGCTGAGCTGTATACAGCAAATCCTCAATGCTTCCAAGAACACTTCTGCATTTATCATGAATAAAAGCATTAGTCATTTCTTCAACATCATGTTCAGGATAATCAATATTAACTTCTATATGCGCCATCAATTCCACTAATTGAAATCGGAGCTGTTTAATACGATCGGATAAATTGCCTTCGACCTGCTTCATCGCAACTTGAAATGCGCGGTCAGATTTTGCGCGAATTAAATCCATTACAGCTTCTGCTTGCGTGAGATCTATTCTGCCATTTATAAAAGCTCTTTTTGTAAACTCTCCGGGCTCTGCTAATCGAATGCCTTGCTGTAATAATAGATGAAGCACTTTTTTTACTGAGACGATTCCGCCATGGCAGCTGACTTCAACAACATCCTCCATCGTAAAAGAACGCGGTGCCTTCATCAAAGTAACAAGTGTTTCTTCAACTTTCTCTCTGCTTTCGGGATCAATAATATGTCCATAATGCACCGTATGGGTAGCTGCCTCAGATAAAGACTGCTTTGTTCGAAATATGCGCTCTACTGATGCAATGGAATCTTCACCGCTTACCCGAATAACAGCAATCCCTCCCTCTCCAAGCGGAGTGGAAATAGCAGCAATTGTATCACTTATCATACCTGCACCTCTGGTTACGAAAAAAGCAATGACTTTTCTCCATTTCGGATCCGTCATTGCACTGTCGTTATCTTAAAGAAATTACGATTCTGCGATTGGGTTCATCACCTTTACTGAATGTCTTTACAGTAGGATGATTTTGTAGCTCAGAATGAATGATTTTCCGTTCATGAGCGTTCATAGGCTCAAGCACAACTTCCTTTTGTGAGCGAATAACTCGCGTCGCCAATTTGTTAGCCAGTTCTTCTAAGGTCTTCTTTCGGCGTTCACGGAAGTTTTCCGCATCCAGTGAAATTCGTAAAAAAGTATCGGAATGTCGGTTTGCTACAATATTCACCAAATATTGAAGAGCATCTAAAGTCTGTCCTCTTTTGCCAATAAGAATACCCAATTCAGGTCCTTGAAGATCAAAGTGAATGCCTTCACGATCTTTGGTTTGAGAAACCTTGGCATCCATATTCATAGATATAAATAAATCTTTAAGGAAAAGAGCCGCTTGCTCGACCGCGTCAGTAAGAAGTTCAAGTTCAACCCTGGCTTCTTTCACACCAATAAAACCAAACAATCCTTTAGCAGGTTGTTCAAGAACCTCGATTTTTACCCGATCCTCCGTAGTTTGCATTTGGGATAAACCGGCTTTCACCGCAGCTTCAATCGTTTTACCGGTCGCGATCAGTTTTGTCATTTGGTCACGTCACCTTTTTTTTTATTTCCTCGAACATATAAGAAGTACGTTTGTACGATTGTAAATAAGTTTCCATAGAACCAATACAAAGACAACGCAGCTGGAAATTGTAATGCCATGACGAAAATCATAACTGGGAAAACATATAATAACATCTTCATTTGTTGATTCATCTGCGAAGACATCATTGATTGTTGAATATAAGTTGTAGCTGCAGCTAGTATCGGAAGTACGAATTTTTCCGGCTTATCAAGCTCAAACCATAAGAATTGATGATTAATCATGTTCTCGTTATGGAAAATGGATTGATACAGCGCAATTAATATTGGCATTTGAACGATAATAGGAAAACATCCTGCTAAAGGATTAACACCGTTCTGTTGAAACAACTTCATCGTTTCTTCCTGTTGTTTCTTTGGATCATCTTTATACTTTTCTTTGACCTTCTTCATTTCCGGTTGCAGTTCTTGCATTTTCTTCGAGCTTCTAAACTGTTTAATAGTTAGCGGTAAAATAATTAGACGTATAAGTATGGTCACAACCAAAATAGCTAATCCATACTGGTTCCACAACGCTTGTGCAATAATATTCAATAAATGTATTAGATTTAAAGTAAAGTATTTAGTAAAAATATTGGCAGTCGCAGGATCAATAGCTGAGAATTGCCCTTTAGATGAAGAACACCCAGACAAAAACAAAATCAATACAACTAAAGGCAAAGATTTATACAAATATCGCGTCAAAATAGATCCTCCTATAGCAATTCGCTGAATTGCTTGCATCGTAAGCATTAACTAAACTCGAATTCAAACATCTTTTTACAATACAAACTATACCATAAGTTATACCCACATGGAAGCTTTACGAAAGACATGCTTAATGCTCTTTTCGAGCTCCTGATAGTCCATCTCCGTAGCAGGTTTGCGCACAATCATTATATAATCGTTTCGGCTCGTCAGATGATCACCGTTTAACCGGACAATTTCCTTAATAACGCGGCGCATACGGTTCCGAACAACTGCATTGCCTATTTTTTTACTCACTGAAATCCCCAGCCTAAAATGCTCTTGCTGGGGTTTTGCCAAATAATATAATACAAACTGGTGATTTGCAGAAGATTTGCCGTATCGATACACTTTGCTAAAATCTTCTCTTTTGGCCAAACGATACTTTTTTTCCACAACCAGCACTCCAGAACTGAGATCCTTTATATGTATATCCTTCACACAATCCAAATAAATCAAACGAACAAAAAAAACGCCGAAACGACGTCTTCTCTGTTCATCATTGGCATAAAAAAGACCACTGATAAGTGGCCGTTAATTACGCACTTAATTCTTTTCTTCCTTTAAGACGACGAGCAGCCAAAACTTTACGGCCGTTCTTTGTGCTCATTCTTTTGCGGAAGCCGTGATTCTTTTTGCGCTTTCTTGTATTCGGGCTAAACGTAGGACCCATCTATAGCACCTCCAGCGGATATTTTTATCCTAAAATTCTTTTTCAATTAAACCATTTTAAGCGGCAAAAGTCAACCAGTATACGAACCTGTGGATAGTGTCTGCACAAAATATTAAAAATTTTGTCGAAATAAACAACTTATCAACAATATCTTGTGGTGTAGATAAAAATTACCCACAAGTACTTGAATTTGTGTGTAAAAGTAAACATATCGTTGATAAATAAGCCTCTTTTTGATAAGATATGATTACTTTACGTTGTGGATAGACCTCTATAATACTCCGATTTATCAACAACTTGTGGATAACCTTGTGAACAAAGTCCTCTTTTATGTATAAGTCTCTTCGTATAAATCCTTAATTATGTGGATAAGTTGACAAAATACAGGTTGTTATTACATTACCTTAATAAATGAATGGCTTTTGCCACATGCATCGCTTTAATGTTAAGAAGGAGTTGAAGATTGTGGAAAGCCAGCACCATGACCTGTGGACACAAGTATTATCGGTCATTGAAAAAAAAGTGAGTAAACCCAGTTTTGACACATGGTTAAAATCAACCAAGGCTTCCTTGTTTACGGATTCTTCTGTTATTATTTGCGCGCCAAACACCTTTGCCCGCGAATGGCTTGAAAGTAGATATACGAAACTCATTGCTACTACCATTCAAGAAATGACAGGTAGACGCGTTGACGTGGCTTTTATAGTTGAAAGTGAAGAAAAAGCCTTAACAGCATCAGCTCCAATTCATAACGAACTTCCAAAAACACCTGTTCAAGAAGAAGCTTTCAATCATATGATGAATTCCCGTTACACATTCGATACCTTCGTTATAGGATCTGGTAATCGATTCGCTCATGCTGCTTCCCTTGCCGTAGCTGAAGCTCCAGCGAAAGCTTATAATCCGTTATTTTTATATGGCGGTGTTGGGCTAGGCAAAACTCATTTGATGCATGCTATCGGCCATTACGTGATTGAACACAATCCTAATGCACGCGTGATGTATATTTCTTCCGAGAAATTTACGAATGAATTTATTAATGCAGTCCGTGACAACCGCGGTGAAAGCTTCCGTAATAAATATAGAAGCATCGATATCTTGTTAATTGATGATATTCAATTCCTTGCCGGTAAAGAAGGGACTCAGGAAGAGTTCTTCCATACATTTAATACGTTGCATGAAGAAGGCAAGCAAATTATCATATCCAGTGATCGACCTCCTAAAGAAATACCTACGCTGGAGGATCGGCTTCGTTCTCGCTTCGAATGGGGACTTATTACAGATATACAACCTCCTGATTTGGAAACGAGAATCGCCATTCTTAGAAAGAAGGCAAAAGCGGAAAATTTGGAAATTCCAAACGAAGCTATGCTCTATATTGCGAATCAAATCGATACAAACATACGTGAGCTTGAAGGCGCACTTATACGCGTTGTTGCCTATTCTTCATTAATCAATCAAGACGTTACAACGCATTTAGCTGCAGAAGCATTGAAGAATATTATTCCGTCAAGCAGGCCTCGAGTTATAACAATTATGGATAT
Organism: Cronartium ribicola 11-2; assembly: GCA_000500245.1. Lineage (NCBI taxonomy): Eukaryota > Fungi > Basidiomycota > Pucciniomycetes > Pucciniales > Coleosporiaceae > Cronartium > Cronartium ribicola. The sequence continues at coordinate 215,608 of KI576268.1, forward strand.
ACAGCAAAAGGTCGGCGAATTTTACGGATTGAAGTTAGAAGATTTCAAAGCGAGGAAACGAACCAAAGCTGTTGCCTTTCCAAGACAGGTAGCCATGTATTTGGCCAGGGAACTAACCGATTTCTCCTTGCCTAAGATTGGCGAAGCTTTTGGAGGCAGAGATCACACTACTGTGATCCATGCGCATGAGAAAATTTCCGTGTCTGTAAAGAACGACCAGGAATTATATAAAATCGTTTATACAATTAGCGAAAAAATTAAAAATGTTACCTCTTAATAACGTTTAGCCTATGCACAAACTATACACATGTGGATAGGCTTGATTTATGCAGGTTTTATCCACTTGTCCACATATCCCCAGCACCTACTATTATTACTTAAATAATTGTATGATTAAAAGGATAAGAATGAACCCCAGAATTCAACCTTTCGGGAGTGAAAATATGAAACTAATTATTTTGAAAGATTATTTAAACGAAGCCATTGCAAATGTATCCAAAGCGATCTCCAACCGCACAACAATACCAATTCTTACAGGCATCAAAATTGAAGCCAATTTGAGTGGTCTAACTTTAACAGCCAGTGATACTGATATATCTATTCAGAACTTCACACCAATAGAACAAGATGGAAATACGATTATTGAGTTATCTCAAAATGGCAGTGTTGTGCTGCCTGCTAAATTTTTCATGGAAATTATTAGAAAACTTCCTTCCTCCCATATCGAGATTGAAGTCAAAGAAGGGTTCCAAACTGTAATTCGCTCCGGATCTTCGGAAATCCAGATCATGGGTCTAGATCCAGACGAATATCCTCTTCTCCCGCAACTTGAAGAGAATAAGATCATTCGCGTCCCAAGCGATTTATTGAAATCAATGATTAGGCAAACGTCATTTGCTGTATCGACAAATGAAAGCACCCCTATTCTTACAGGTGTATTGTGGCAGATTGCTGATCAACAGCTAACCTTTATTGCATGTGATCGTCACCGTTTGGCCAGCAGAAAGATGACGATCGATGTTAGTGAAGATATGAAATTCAATAACATTGTTATTTCGGGACGCACACTGAATGAATTGGCTAAAATATTGCCGTCTCAAAACACATTAATCGATATTGTCATATCGGATAATCAAGCACTTTTTAAAATTCATTCTATTCTTTTTTATACTCGGTTACTTGACGGTACATATCCCGATACAACTAAACTCATACCGCAGGCTTTTCAAACAGAAATGATCGTAAATACAAGCCAGCTTGCGGATTCAATTGATCGTGCTTATTTATTATCCAGAGAAGACAAATCCAATATTGTAAAGCTTGTTATGAACGAAGATAAGACAATAGAGATAACATCCACTTCTTCTGAATTAGGAAAAGTAACAGAGCAAGTGGCGCTTAATCAAATATCAGGTGATTTGCTTCGAATTTCCTTTAATTCCAAATATATGCTTGATGCGCTTAAAGTTATGGACAGCGATGATGTTAAGCTTGGATTTACTGGCGCCATGCAGCCAATCATCATTAAACCGCAGGACGGAACAGATATTCTTCAGTTGATCTTGCCTTACCGGACAACGAATTAATGACTAAGGAGCAGTAAGATGACACATGTTTCGATTCGCACAGACTATATTACGCTTGGACAATTTCTGAAGCTGGCAGATGTGATTTCATCAGGAGGTCAAGCTAAGAGTTTTTTACAAGAGAATGCTGTGATCATCAATGGAGAAGCCGATAATCGCAGAGGAAGAAAATTAAGAGTAAACGATACCGTGCAAATAGATGGCTTTGGTGAATTTAAAGTGGCGGCTCAGCAGTAGGCGGCAGGAGGGTATCGATTGTTTCTTAAAAAGCTTGTCGTTCAAAACTACCGAAATTATGAAACGATTGAACTGAAAACCGAACATAATGTAAATATCTTTGTAGGTTCTAATGCGCAAGGAAAAACGAATTTGTTGGAAGCCATTCATGTGCTTGCGCTGACAAAATCGCATCGAACGCATCAAGAGAAAGAATTGATTGGTTGGAATAAGGATCAAGCGCTCATTCAAGGTGAAATAGAGAAGAAATATGGGAATTGCACACTTGAGTTAGCCTTAACTATGAAAGGGAAAAAAGCCAAAGTTAATGGTTTGGAACAAAAGAAGCTGAGTAATTTCATTGGCGCTTTGAATGTTGTTATGTTTGCACCCGAGGATTTGGATATTGTTAAAGGGAACCCTTCTATAAGGCGCAGATTTCTAGATATGGAAATTGGTCAAGTGTACCCCGCCTACTTATACGAATGCGCACAATATCAGAAAATATTGCAGCAAAAAAACAATTTATTGAAACAAATGAGATCAAGTGATTCTATTTCACTTGCTATGCTGGATGTATGGAATGAACAACTTGCAGCGCATGGTGTTAAAATTATGAAAAAACGTCAAAGCTTTATTAAGAAGCTGCAAGAGTGGGCTCAAAAGATACATCATGGAATAACAAATGGACTTGAAGATCTGCAAATTGTCTATGCCCCTTCCCTGTTAATCAGTGATGAGGAACAAGAATCTGTATTCTTCGACCAATTTATGATAAAGTTATCTCAGATGAAAGATCAGGAAATTCGCCGTGGTGTTACGCTCGTTGGGCCGCATCGCGACGATTTGCTTTTTTATATTAATAATAAAGAAGCACAAATGTATGGCTCACAAGGGCAACAACGAACTACCGCTTTGTCGCTTAAGCTTGCAGAAATTGAGCTTATACGTGAGGAAGTAGGGGAATACCCGGTGCTGTTGCTAGATGATGTCTTATCAGAACTTGACCAATTTAGGCAAACGCAGTTGATTCAAACGTTTCAGAATAAAGTTCAGACGTTTATTACCACAACAGGATTAGAAAGTGTTCATCTAGATCAAGTGAATCATGCGAAAGTGTATCATGTGAGCAATGGAAATGTGAGCTGTGGGAGCTGAGTCGGATGTTTATTCACTTGGGCGGAGAAAAAATTGTGCGTGCGTCGGAGTTGATCGCTATTTTTGATCTTTCTATCGAGCAGTCTTCCAAAATATCAAAGCAATTTATTACCCAAGCAACCAAAGATAAGAGGATAGAAGTGATCAGCGAAGAAGAGAGTAAATCGCTTGTTGTCACTGAACATAAAGTGTACTACTCCCCTATTTCATCGACTACGTTGAAAAAGAGGACGAATCAGCTTTTGACCAACTGAGCGATTACACTATAGAAAAGCAGGTGAACGGAATGTCGGTAAACCCAAATGCTTATGACGAGAGTCAGATTCAAGTATTAGAAGGTCTAGAAGCCGTAAGAAAGCGTCCAGGGATGTATATTGGATCAACTAGCAGCAGAGGGTTGCATCATCTTGTATGGGAAGTTATCGATAATAGTATTGACGAAGCATTGGCAGGCTTTTGTACGAAAATTGATGTGACAGTGCATAAAGATAACAGCGTTACTGTTGTGGATAATGGGCGGGGTATCCCTGTCGGCGAACATGCCAAGATGAAACGTTCTACGCTTGAAGTTGTATTAACTGTTCTACATGCAGGCGGAAAGTTTGGCGGTGAAGGATATAAGGTATCCGGCGGATTACACGGCGTAGGGGTTTCGGTTGTGAATGCGCTCTCCGAATTACTTACGGTTACTGTTAAACGCGATAGTAAGATTCATCAGCAAGAATATCGCCGCGGCACACCGCAGTATGATATAAAAGTTATCGGAGAAACGGAAGATACGGGAACTACCGTTACGTTTAAACCGGATCCGGAGATTTTTACAGAAACAATTGAGTATGATTATGATATTCTACAAGCCAGAATTCGAGAAATTGCCTTTTTAAATAAAGGTATCGAAATTAACTTATTGGATGAACGTACTGACGCATCCGTAACCTTCATGTATGAAGGCGGGATCATTTCTTTTGTAGAATATTTGAACCGTAACAGAGAGGCGCTGCATACACCTCCGATTTATGTAGAAGGTACCAAAGATAATATTCAAGTGGAAGTGGCCATTCAGTATAATGACAGCTACACCGAAAATATATATTCTTTTGCTAATAATATTAATACACATGAAGGCGGTACGCATGAATCCGGGTTTAAAAGCGCATTGACCAGAATTGTTAATGATTATGCTAGAAAAGGCAATTTGCTCAAGGAATCAGATGCGAATTTATCCGGAGATGATGTTCGTGAGGGGCTAGCTGCGATTATTTCTGTAAAGATTCCTGAACCTCAATTCGAAGGCCAGACCAAAACGAAGTTAGGTAACAGTGAAGTTAGAGGGATTGTTGAATCGCTGTTTGCTGAGAAATTTCAAGAATTCCTTGAAGAAAATCCAGCGGTAGCCCGCAAAGTTCTCGAAAAAGGGATTCAAGCTGCAAGAGCTAGGGAAGCGGCACGTAAAGCTAGGGAATTGACACGCCGCAAGAGTGCACTCGAAGTCAGTTCTTTGCCAGGTAAATTGGCAGACTGCTCATCTAAAGATGCTGCGATCAGTGAAGTGTATATCGTAGAAGGGGACTCTGCAGGCGGATCGGCGAAACAAGGGCGGGATCGTCATTTTCAAGCTATTTTGCCGCTGCGCGGTAAGATTCTAAACGTTGAGAAGGCACGTCTTGATCGTATTTTATCGAATACAGAGATTCGAGCGATTATTACGGCTCTTGGAACAGGAATCAGCGACGATTTTGACATTGCCAAAGCCCGGTATCACAAAATCATTATTATGACCGATGCCGACGTCGACGGCGCGCACATTCGCACTTTGCTTCTGACTTTCTTTTATCGATACATGCGCAAGTTGATTGAAGTAGGCTATGTCTATATTGCTCAGCCGCCCCTGTATAAACTCGAACGTAATAAAGTGATCCGTTACGCTTATAATGACAGGCAAAGAGAAATTATCATGCAGGAATTTGGCGAAGGCGCTAAAGTGAATGTGCAGCGTTACAAAGGTCTTGGTGAAATGAATGCCGGACAATTATGGGAAACGACAATGGACCCTGATGCACGTACGCTGCTGCAGGTGACAATTGAAGACGCTATCGATGCAGATGCCATCTTCGATACTTTGATGGGTGACAATGTAGAACCGCGTAGAGATTTTATTCAAGAGCATGCGAAATATGTAAAGAACCTAGACATTTAACGAGCACGATGCAGGAGGAGAGTCATGAACGAAGAAGTCCGTTCGCAAGTGAAAGAGATCGACATCGGTTCAGAGATGCGCACCTCGTTTATGGATTATGCGATGAGTATCATCGTAAGCCGCGCGCTCCCAGATGTAAGAGACGGTTTAAAGCCAGTGCACAGGCGTATTTTGTTTGCAATGTCCGAGTTAGGCATGTCACCGGACAAACCGTATAAGAAATCTGCGAGGATTGTCGGCGAAGTTATCGGTAAGTATCATCCTCATGGTGATTCAGCAGTGTATGAATCTATGGTTCGTATGGCGCAAGATTTCTCCTTACGATATATGCTTGTTGACGGACATGGTAACTTTGGTTCGATCGACGGCGATTCCGCGGCAGCTATGCGATATACAGAGGCACGTTTATCCAAAATGGCCATGGAACTGCTGCGTGAGATTAACAAAGAAACGATTGATTACGCGCCTAACTACGATGGAGAAGAACATGAACCTGTTGTAATGCCTGCGCGATTTCCTAACTTAATGGTTAACGGGAGTTCCGGAATTGCGGTTGGGATGGCGACGAATATACCTCCACATAATTTGGGTGAGGTTATCGACGGTATTCAGCAGCTAATCGATAATCCTGATGTTACGCCGCTTGAATTGATGCAATCCATCAAAGGACCTGATTTTCCAACTGGCGGTTTCATTCTTGGACGAGAAGGCATTCGTCAAGCTTATGCAACTGGCAGAGGCTCCGTAACCATGCGAGCTAGATCCATTATTGAAGAAAATAATAACCGGGCGCGCATTATCGTTAATGAGCTGCCTTATCAAGTTATTAAAGCAAGACTTATTGAGAAAATCGCTGAACTCGTTCGTGAGAAGAAGATAGATGGCATCACAGATTTACGGGACGAGTCAGATCGTAACGGAATGCGTATTGTAATTGAACTGCGCCGTGATGTTAATCCTCATGTAGTTTTAAATAATTTGTACAAACATACATCTATGCAGTCTAATTTCGGCATTATTATGCTTGCCCTTGTTAACGGCGAACCGAAAGTACTCAATCTTCGCGAGATGCTTCACTATTATCTGAAACATCAACAAGAAGTTATTCGCCGCCGGACGGAATTTGACCTGAAAAAAGCAGAAGCCAGGGCTCACATTCTCGAAGGGTTACGTATAGCTTTAGATCATTTGGATGAGGTTATTGCTCTCATTCGCCGTTCGCAGACCGCTGATGAAGCGCGAGAAGGCTTGATCAATCAATTCAGTTTAAGTATCGAGCAAGCTCAGGCAATCCTTGATATGCGGCTACAACGCCTAACCGGCTTGGAACGCGAGAAAATCGAGAATGAGTATGCGGAGCTTATTAAGCTGATTGCGGAGCTGAAAGCTATTTTGGCAGACGAGAAGCTCATTCTATCGATTATTAGCCAAGAGTTGAATGAGATTAAACTTAAATTTAACGATGAGCGTCGCAGTGAGATTACAATTGGCGGCGAGAGCATTGAAGATGAAGATCTTATTCCACAGGAAGAAGTCGTTATCACAATTTCTCATACCGGATATATTAAACGTCTCCCTGTGACAACCTATCGCAGTCAGAAGCGCGGAGGACGCGGTATTGTGGGTATGGATACGAAAGTCAATGATTTCGTCGAACATTTATTTGTTTCCAATACGCATCATTACTTGTTGTTCTTTACTGACAGAGGTAAAGTATATCGTCTCAAAGCGTATGAGATACCTGAGTTAGGCCGTACGGCTAGAGGAACGCCTATTATCAATCTGCTGCAGATTGAACAAGGAGAGAAGATTAACGCGGTTATTCCGGTTGAGAACTTCCTTGGGGACCAATACTTATTTTTTGCAACACAGAATGGAATCGTTAAGAAAACGCCATTAGATGATTATTCTAATATTCGCAAAGGCGGACTGATCGCGATTCATCTGCGTGAAGACGATACGTTAGTCGGTGTGAAGCTGACAGACGGTGAACAAGCGATTATTATGGGTACGAAGCTGGGGATCTCCATTCATTTTTCTGAAAAAGACGTTCGTTCCATGGGACGTTCTGCTACCGGCGTAAAAGGTATTCATATCGGAAAAGATGATGCCGTTATTGATATGGATGTCATCAAAGAAGATGATAGTGTACTGATTGTTACTTCCAAAGGTTATGGCAAGCGTACTCCGGTATCGGAGTATCGCATTCAAACCCGCGGCGGTAAAGGGATTAAAACGCTCAATGTAACGGAAAAGAATGGCCCTGTTATTTCCCTCAAAGTAGTAAAAGAAGACGAAGATCTCATGATTATCACTGCGTCAGGTACTGTAATCCGTACTAGCATGTCTGGAATTTCCTTGATGGGCCGTAATACACAAGGAGTTCGATTAATTAACACACGTGAAGACGATGAAGTATCTACGGTGGCAAGAGTCGATAAGAGCGATGAAGTGGTTGAAGATGAAAATGATGAATTCGAAGAAACCGAATAATTTTGCTTAAAATAAGAAGGGAGGTACTTACATACCTACCCTTTTTGTTTTACAATTGAAATTGAAAAATTAAGCCAAAGGGGAGAAGAGTGTCAATATGCCAAATGTTCAAGTTTCTCAAGTTAAATATGGGGACAAATTAGCAGACAATGCCCTAACCACCCTCGGCAATATTTTGTTCTATAAAGGTAAGGTTCTTAGCGAATTAGATATAGAAATTCTTAAATCCTTTCTAGTTCCATCTGTAATTATAGAATTGCGCAGTGGGGAACTAGAAGAAATTGTTGAGACCACAGTTGTAAATGAGACTGTACAAAGTGTCAGTTCTTTTATGAGAGAATATAATGATTTAATTACTGTTCTAAAGCTGGTACATAAAGAAGCTTTTGGCCGACAAAACTTATCTATATATAAATTGAGATTGCAATTCGAAAAACTGCTCCCGTTTATGGACGAGTATAACGTGTTGACGTTTGATCCCAAGCAGCAACAAGTGAAAGATTATACGTTTCATAAAAGTACTATGGTTGGTTTGACTTCTTATCAACTTGCTAAATGGCATGGAATGCCTACAAAAGACTTAACACAAATTACGCTTGCAGGATTTCTACATGATATAGGCTTAGTAAGAGTAGACGCTGATATATTAGATAAACCCACTAAGCTCACGAAAGAAGAGTTAGAAGAAGTTCGTAAACATACTACGTACGGCTATCAAATATTAAAGGATGTATCAGCGCTTAACGAAGGTGCAAAGCTAGTTGCCTTGCATCATCATGAACGTGAGAATGGCACAGGCTATCCTCTTGGTTTAAAAAGCGATGCTATCCATATATACGCAAAAATCATCTCTGTTGCCGACATTTTTCATGCCATGACAAATCAACGCGTTCATACTGAAGCAAAATCACCCTATGTTGTACTTGAACAACTTCTTGATGAATCATTCGGTAAGGTTGACCCATCGCTGGTGTATACATTTATTACAAAAGTAACTCAATTTCATAACGGAACGATGGTTAGATTGAATGATCAGAGAATTGGGGAAATTGTGTTCTCTGACCGATCACATCCGACTCGGCCATGGGTTAACGTTAACGGTACAATCGTAAATCTAGCTATGGAGCGTAAGTTGTTTATTAAAGAAGTTATCCAGAAATAAAGTACGAAATATATGAATAGTTTTATTATTTTAAGCTTGTTTGACATCAAAGAATGACCATGGTATATTAAGAATCCGCTCAACGAGAGCAAGCATAAAACAATTACTTTTTAAGAAACTTCAAAAAAAGAAATTAAAAAAAAGCTTGCAATCACACGCGGTAATATGATATATTAATAAAGTCGCCGCTAAAAAGCGTAGGCGTTAATAACGGGAGTAAGCAGCCCGAATTGTCCTTTGAAAACTGAACAACGAGTGAAGAAGTGAAACGCCTTCGGGAGTTTCAAAATGAGAATGCAAATTCTCGCTAGCAGTAAATTTTGAGCTATCAGCTTGATAGATAAATCCTCAGTTAGCTGGGGTCCCCGAAAAGTAATCGGAATATGCTTCGGCAGCTTTCGCGTCACTTTTTGGGGTATCTTGGAGAGTTTGATCCTGGCTCAGGACGAACGCTGGCGGCGTGCCT